>LPNX010979833.1:5908-57585 GCA_001517045.1 Pseudotsuga menziesii | reverse complement strand
AAAGGATTCCTTGAATCCTGTCATATGTTTGGAAGCCCCACTGTCTATAAGCCAATCATCACTTCCATGAGTAATGTTATATGTGAGAGTTGATATCAGAACATATTCATCCTTTCTTGAAGAATTTTCACTTTCATATCTGGATCTCTTTCTGGATGGTTCATCATCCTTTGCAGCATGAGCATGATGTCTTCTTTGGCCTTGACCAAGTCCTTCTTGTGAAAGGCTTCTAACCTCGTCTCCCTCTGAAACTGGAACCTCTATACTCATATAGGTGTCCAATCCATTTTCTTCAGAGAGATCAAATACTTCTATGCTTGGAATTTGTCAACTTCCCCAAGCTTGTCACCAAGCTGATGTGATATATCATATTGAAATGAGAACCTCAAATGGAAATAGCAAAGGATTAGATCTTACCGATTTGAGGTGTCCGTCTTTGTCCCGGAGTTCGCTGATCTAGGGTTTGTCACAGGAACCCTAATTTTCAAAACTTGGAATCTTTCAGATCTGATTGGTCAAACAGATATATCTCTTCAAATGGAGCTGTCCAATGTACTCCTTTTCTGAAAACAGTGGAGGGAAGCTCCTGGAACAGGAAGCCCTAATTTTCTTATTTCTTCTGCAGAAATTCCTGTTACTGTTTCTATGATATCTCTGAAATTACTGATCCTCGGTGTCTTAAATTTCGCACTGAGGTAACCTCACATGTACCTGATCCAAAAGTATAGGTTTCATCAGAATTGGTTTCACCATTTTGGATTTATGATCCTTTTCCCAAGGTGACCTGTTACAGGACTATTCAGAACAACGAAGTTGTACGGCATGCCACGTGTCACTGGTTCATCTTCTGAGTCTGATATTTGGACCACAAAAATTAAAGTCCATGCCATTTTTGGAAAATCTTCATGAATTTAATTTGGACCTCTTTAGCTCAAGATATTGGAGATCTCCCCAGATGTCCTGTTTAGGGATGAATTCTGGAAGAGGCTGGAACCCTAACTTGGGGAGATCATATCTCCTGGAGTACAGCGAATCTGAGTCTGATTTTTGGACACAGGATTCATCAAGATTTTATATTTGGCCCCTACAATTTTCAGCTTCTGAGACTTCACTAATCTCGGAATATAGCGACTGTACCAAAACTTAGTAGTTTTAGTATTTAGGGTTTCTCCTAGCTCAGGGTCAAACTAGGGTTTGACTTTCCTGGAGTTTCACCCAACCAAATTTCTTGATCCAGGTCTCTAAAATTTGGTTTTGATGAGGAGAACAATCCTATTCTGGTCTCACTCAAAAATTCCTCTTCTGTAGAAAGCCCTAATTTCCACATCAAAACTGAAAATGCTTGAAATTGAAATCCGCATCGACAGAAAGATGCACCCTTCAATGTAGAGTCATCCTAGCATACTTTTGCTGAAAATATGTAGAGGAAGATCCATAAAATAGGAATCCCTAATTTCTGTAGCTGCACAATGTCTTCTTCTCAGGTTAGCTCTGACACCATGTTAGTTTTTCATCACATTAAGCTAGCATTATGATCTTACGATCTTTTCACTGAGAGAATAACAAGCACAGCAATAAAACATAAGCACATCACAAGAGACAAGAGACACAAAGAGATTTTCCTCGGGGAAACCATAAAGGAGAAAACCCCGCAACTTCCTCTAAGATAGAATCAGCACCAAAACAGTAAGAGATCTCCCAATAGCAGTGGCCTTCTAGTCCCAGTATATTTCCTCCTCCACAAGTGCACCTCACTTAAGAGAGTGAATGATGTGTATGATAAATAGAGAGTCTCACTCTCTATTTATATTCTTCCATTCACTTGAATTTCCATTTCACACGTAGGCTCGACCTAACAAATACTACTCGAGCCTACACCTTAATTAGTGTATAATAAATCAAGTGCCCCGAAACTGTGGGGACTTACCTAATGACTTGACATGACTTGTTTACATTATTAAACCTCCCGATCGGAACATCGGGGCATGACCACATGACTCAAATACATAATAGAAAACATCCCGGAATAAACATCGGGTTACAATATATAAGATACATAGAATAATACATTCCAAAGTTACATATACATCAACAACACCCCTCCTAATGCTAATGCCATGCAAGCTGAGAGGCTATTGGACACAATGTTGGGCCAATTGAAAATGGTCCCCTGTGTCGCAACATAGAAAATTATTGGCACCCGTTCCAATTTGAAGCTTTTACCATGGGCTCTCTTGAAAATCCTATTTAGCATTAAGGCGATGAACCTGTAAGGGGTTCTTAGACTTGCAGTGTCATATTCTCCAGTTGGCCTGGTTCTAAAGTTTTTTCCAGGCATGAGCATCCTCTTGAGTGTCTCAACGAGGTCCATCCTAATGCTTTTCATCCAGTCTTTAGTCAGATATATTTGTTCTTCTGGAAAGTGGTAGGCCAGGGCTACATATCCAAGGCTATAAGAAGCACAACCCTGTTTATCAACATTTTCCAGAATCATGGTGGTCACATCTACCCTGGACAGAATCCACCCAATCACCTCTAAGCATGGAAAGAGTTTAGGTGTCATAGAAATTTTCATTAATGAGGACCTCTCTATGTTGGTATAGATGTTTTCTTCCTCAAAACCTATGTTAGGAACCTCTCGGTTTGTAATCAATCTATAGATTTCTCCCCACTAATATTCGAGCTCCACACCAATTATGCATTTGGTGTCTTTGTAAGTATATTCGAATTTGGTGATGACTTCGACTTCGGGTTCTTCTTCGACCATGGTAGCCTTCTTCTTTTGATGTTTAGACATATTAAGTTCTGAGGAATTTCCTTGTCATGTATAGAAATGTATTTTAGGTTCTGTTAGACAACTTTTAAAGATAAAGATAATAATATAAGTGTTTTACCTCATCTGCGTTAAACATGACTGCAGTTAAAAAAAATAAGCAAAACATGTTCAAACAAATGCTCTTGTCCAAAAACTAAAACCAGCTTAGTCCAACAAAGCTCAGATGTGGGAAAAGCAAGGCCTTCGTAAAAAATGAAATTAGTCTCGAGCCCTCTCTCGGCGCCACAACCTACACGTTACGCGGAACACCTGAGGCACCTAATCTAAAAAGATCAAGGGGGACGCTACAGGTGATAGCACCCTAGAAGACTGTACATGCTCATTTCACGGTCCATCTTAGACTGGGTAATGCGATCCTACCCCAGACCGGTTTGGGGTTTGAATTCGACAGTGAACAGGGTCGCCCTAAGCAGTGAACTAAAAACAACACTGAGGTCTTGGTTCGCAAAATGGGGGTTATCGGACCAGCGAAAACAAACCCAACATTCCCTAGGAAAGCCATGAAAGCCTTGCCCGGATGGCCAAACACAAAATGGGGAAAACTAGTGCGGACATCGTAATGATTGTCTGCACTGGTTTCCCCAACAATTGAGTGCAAGCTGTAAGACCATAACGGCCACGAAAGAAAACATCAAGTAAATCACAAAGACCCCCCCAATGATAGTCACACCATTCACCTCAGAATATATATATGTCAAGATGGAAACCTAAGTAAAATACTAATCGCGGAGACAACAAAATAGCTCGTCCAATTGAACGGAACAGGAAAACGAGCATAAGGGCCTACCTGGCACTACTGCGCAACTAGCGGGAGCAAAACCGTTGAACTTCCACAGTGGAGCCACCTGGGAGAGAGGGTACCAACAATGAGAATCCTGGTCTGCTCGAGCAAAAATGACAGCGCAGAGAAAATTCCCCCAAAAAATGATAAAATAATAAACCACCCAATTCCACTATATATACTCCCTGGTCAATTATAATCGGTGGGAAAAAAGGTCATCGGGTAGTAAAAAGATAAGGAATTGGCGACCAAGTCAACATTTCCTCCATAACGGCAGACAATGAAATAGTTAGGAGAACCGCCAAGGCATTGGCAGAGAAACAAAATGATACTCGCATCAGATCTCGCAAGACTAAAGCATCGAAGCAATAGAAGGATGGAGAGCCGCAACGACGAAACCACAAAAGAAACCAAGTTCCACAGACCGGCAAAAAATCGGAGAAAAAACCAACATAACTTCAACCAAAAAACATCAGTCCCGCCGAAAATAAAATCAAACTACGCCGGAGAGACAACGCTTTTCAAATCCGCAATAGCGAACGCGGAAATCTCAAGGATCAGTGAAACAGAAACGGCGGGGTTGAAAGAAGTTAATGCAATCATCGGGGAACTTCATAATGCGCCATCCGCAACTACGAAAACCATAAAGACAATACATTCTGGCGGTATTCCAACAAGCCACGGATTAAGACAAATAAATAAAAGCATCGGAGAAAACAAATCTTGGATTGGACTCGGCTTCTTGTTACCTCTCCGCAATGGTGGGTGTGTAGATGACTAGACTTCCAACTTAAACGTCCAAAACACTTCCGATGGCAAGAAAAAACTAAAAAAAATAGTGAAACATCACTGGCATAAAAGTAATCTTTGCGCAGAACATCAAGCAAACTCAAAAGCTGAGCCAAAAAATGAATTAAAGGAGGGTCCCGAAATTTTTTGAATTTTGGGAAAATTGTTGCAGCTGCAATAGTCGGTTGCAAAAGAGGTTGAATTTGTATGATATGATGATAATTTCCCATCAACACCACTAACATCCTTCAACCACATGCATAATTGAAATGAAAACATCCCATAATGATAACGTCCCATAAAAATTGTTCTTCCTTGACAAATAAAAAATGAAACAAGTTCATGAATATGTGTCTTCTATAATGATCTATTGAGCACTTGCAATTTTAAGTATATATTGTACTTGTTGCATTTTTAACGATTTAAGGGTTAGCATGCATAACCTAGGGTTTAGAATCGACGAGGAAACCCTAACCGCAACTGAAGTTTAAATGTTAGCATGCATAACCTAGGATTTATAATAAATGAGGAAACCCTGATAGGTAATATCCTATTTAGGGCATCCCTAATAGCCTTCTTACCCACCTATCATAGCCTAAGGTCACTTCCTTGCCTTCCTATCTTACCCACTCACTTCCTATATTGTCATCCCTATTGATCCTTCCTTTGGTAGCGACATGTTCTCTTTGGGTGTACAATCATGGTTTGAAGGGTCATTTTGGCTAGCAGTTCCTTTTATTTTAGAGGATTTTCCTTAGTCATCATATTGATGGCCTACACAAGTGCATGATGACCTATCCAAAGGTCTGCACTTAGGATATCTAATGAAATAAACACCATTAAAGTTTACTTAACAAATTCAACCCAAAATTATCTCAAATTAGCATGCATAACTAATGCTAGAATCTACCCAATCATAAATATAGTATAAGATAAAATTCAAATCTCCAAACTATAATTGTTTTCCTCGTTAGGGTTTATAAACCTTAATCATCTTTCATCATAGAAGCACATGGCATTTCAGGCAAGTTTAGCTAGGGTTAGCATTTCAGACAAGTTTAGCTAGGGTTACCATTTCAAGAAAGTCTAACATGTAACTATTCATCAATTACAATAGTGTTAGCTAGGGTTTAGGATAACAAAGAAATTCAATTCATAACCTAGGGTTTAATTCAATTGTAACAATTTGATAATTTGAGTATTGTTGATTGGCCTCCTAAACTTCTCTAAAAATCATCGTAGCATTTTCACACATTGGTATTTGCATTTGTGAACATATGAAATAGTAAGTAGTTCATATTAATCCCAATAAAATTATTTCATATATGTGCATAGCCTAGGTACAGAGCCTTTTGGTTTCTACTTAAATGATACTAACCAATCTAATGATATATACCTAAATAGGTCATAAAATCCTAGTTCCATCTCATAACTTGTGAACCCTAGTTATAATATGCAATTTGTAGTTCATGAAACCCTAGTTGGTTTTAAATTTGTAAGTGTAGCCTAGGGCTATATGGCCTTTTGGTTTCTACTTAAATGATACTGACCAATCTAATTTTATCTTCAAACCTAAAGAGTTCATAAAACCTTGGTTTGTAGTTCCATGTCTCAATTTTTGAACCCTAGTTTTATTATGCAGGTTGTTGGCTTATATTTTAGTACACGAATAATATAACCTATGATATATAGACACATAGTGTTTTCTTAATGCTGCAACATGTGTTTTCTTAGTGATCTCTAAACACATTGGGCCATGAAAGCATGAGAAAGAGGGCCATTTTCAAGCCAAGTTATAACATGCAATTGTAGTTCATGAAACCCTAGTTGGTTTTGGATTTGTACCTGTACATGTGTTTCTAATTCCATCTCATAACCCATAAAGAGTTCACTAAACCCTACCAACTACTATAACATAACATACCATAACATACTAACATCATACCATTCTAACATACCATACCATACTAGCATACCGTACCATACCCTACAATACTAACATCATAGTACATACCCTACAATACCCTATGATACTAACATCATACATGTACTAACATACCATACCATTCTAGTTCCATCTCATAACTTGTAAAGAGGTCATAAAACCCTACTTCCATCTCATAACTTCTCAACCCTAGTTATAGCATGCGATTGTAGTTCATGAAACCCTAGTATGCAATTATAGTTCATGAAACCCTAGTATACAAGTCTCAAAAATATTGTAGTTCATGAAACGCTAGCATGCAATGGTAGTTCATGAAACCATAGGTGTGTTTCTCTTTTCCATCTCATAACTTGTAAAGAGCTCATAAATCTATATTTCCATCTCATAACTTCTCAACCCTAGTTATAGCATGCAATTTGTAGTTCATGAAACCCTAGTTGGTTTAGGATTTGTACATGTATATGTGTTTCTACTTCCATCTCATAGCTTTTAAAGAGGTCACAAAACCCTAGTTCCATCTCATAACTTCTCAACAACAGTTATAGCATGCAATTGTAGTTCACAAAACCCTAGTTGGTTTTCAATTTGTACATGTACATGTGTTTCTACTTCCATCACATAGATTTTAAAGAGGTCACAAAACCCTAGTTCCATCTCATAACTTCTCAACCCTAGTTATAGCATGCAATTGTAGTTCACAAAACCCTAGTTGGTTTTCAATTTGTACATGTACATGTGTTTCAACTTCCATCTCATAACTTGTAAAGAGTTCATAAATCCCTATTTCCATGTCATAACTTCTCAACCCAAGTTATAGCATGCAAATGCAGTTCATGAAACCCTACTAAAATACTATAATATACCATAACATAACATACCATAACATACTAACATCATACCATTCTAACATACCATACCATACCATACCATATAATACTAACATCATAGTACATACCCTACAATACCCTATGATACTAACATCATACCATGTACTAACATACCATACCATACGATACTAACATATAACATACCATACCATTCTAGTTCCATCTCATAACTTGTAAAGAGTTCATAAAACCCTACTTCCATCTCTTAAATTATCAACCCTAGTTATAGCATGCAATTGTAGTTCATGAAACCCTAGCATGCATTAAGGTATCCACACTATAATTGTTTTCCTCGTTAGGGTTTATAAACCCTAATCATCTTTCATCATAGAAGTACATGGCATTTCAGACAAGTCTAGCACCAGTTTCGACGTCAACATCTCTATCCTAAGATGATTCCTCAAACCCTAGGTCTTTGTCTATTGCATCAACACAAGCACCAAGACCTCCATGGAAAATCATCTAAACTTAAAAAAATCTTCTTCTAATAAAGGAATCAAAATAAGCTCGAGACTTATCAAGTTAAGTTTTCCATGGTCTTTCCCTAACCTCCATGTATCATAGAAGAACAAGACTGCAATATCACTAAAGACATTAGCTCTTTTCTTTGTATATTCTACAGGGTTGGAACCATAATTCTATCTCCTTTACCTTCACAACAAGAGATATAGATTCTACAAGACAACCATCAATTCCTCTAGTATTATATCTCCTTCTCCAAGGTTAACTTACATATATAAACCCTAGTGTCCTCATGCATATCCAAATTTCATCATGTAATGCATTCCTCCTCTAGGTGTGTATCACATATTCTTGTTCCCAATTCTCCTCAACATATGTGTTAGAGTTGGTTACAATTCTCCAATGCTTATCCTCAATATGTGTGCCAAGGTGGTTACTATGCACATTTGTTCTCCTCAACATGTGTGTGAAGGTGGTCACTATGGTCCAATACTTCACTTATCTTCATCCTAATATCACAAGGAAACCCAAAAAATAAACCCTAGTCCAAGTGTATGCTAACACCATGAAGATACATCCCTTTAGGGCACTCTTTCCAAGCATATAACATATCTAGAACCTCTTATTACAACAAATTACAAAATTAATAAATCTACTGAGAAAAACCCTAGTTTACGAAACCGATGCACAATGGAGTCACTGGTCCATGCAAACGCGGTGGAGAGGGCCCACTAGAGGTAATGACATGCCAGGAGACCAATGCCAGGAGACCAATGGAGTTGACATCTCATCAATCCGACCTCCAGTTGCCGAGTTATGTTGAGTTGCAAGTCGCATGAAAATGTCGTTCAAGGACACTTGGTCACTCTTGGTCCAGGAGCAAAAAACCAAAAAGAGCAACAATATTGCATGTCGCTAGCTCCGATAGGTGTGTATGGCCAATGCCAACATGCGAACACCACCAAGACTAGCACGGTGGAGGGTTTTGTAGAGTTGACCCACCAATGCGAGAGTTGCATTAAAGGAAACTGAGCAAAACCCTAGTTTACGAAACTGATGCATAGTGGAGTCACTAGGCCATGCAAACATGGTGGAGAGGGCCCTCTAGAGGTAATGGCATGCCAAGAGACCAATGGAGTAAACGGATCATCGATTTGAACTCCGTTTTCTGATTTATGTCGAGTTGCAAGTCGCATGAAAATGTCTTTCAGGGACACTTGGTCACTCTCGGTCCGAGAGCAAAAAACAAAATGGAGCAGCAATATTGCATGCCATTGGCTCCGACAGGTGTGTATGGATAATACCGACATGGGAACACCACCAATACTGGCACAGTGGAGGGTTTTGCAGAGTTGACCCACCAATCTAAGAGTTGCATTGAAGGAAACTAAGCAAAACCCTAGTTTATGAAACCGATGCACAATGGAGTCACTAGGCCATGCAAACGTGGTGGAGAGGGCCCTCTAGAGGTAATGGAATGTCAGGATACCAATGAATTCAATATCTCATCCAGCCAACCTCTAGTTACCTAGTTATGTCGAGTTGCAAGTCACATGAAAATGTCGTTCAGGGACACTTGGTCATTCTCGGTCCGGGAGCGAAAAAACAAATGGAGCAGCAAGATTGCATTCTGTTGACTCCGATAAGTGTGTATGGACAATGCCCACATGGGAACACCACCAATACTGGCACAATGGAGGGTTTTGCAGAGTTGACCCACCAATGCGAGATTTGCATTGAAGGAAATTGAGCAAAACCCTAGTTTAAGAAACTGATGCACAATGGATTCAGTGGGCCATGCAAACATGGTGGAGAGGGACCTCTAGAAGTAATGACATGCCAAGAGACCAACGGAGTTGACGACTCGTCGATCCGACCTCCAGTTGCTAAGTTATTTCGAGCTGCAAGTCAGATGAAAATGTTGTTCAGAGACACTTGGTCACTCTCGGTCTGGGAGAGAAAAACCAAATGGAGCAGCAAGATTGCATGCCATTGGCACCGACAGGTGTGTAAATCAAATTTCGGCATGGGAACACCACCAAGACTATAATGGTGGAGTTTTTTGTAGATTTAACCCACCAATGCAAAATTTGCATTGAAGGAAATTGAGCAAAACCCTATTTTATAAAACATATGCACAATGGAGTCACTGGGCCATGCAAACATAGTGGAGAGGGCCTTCTAGAGGTAATGGAATGCCAAGAAACCAATGGATTCAATGGCTCATCTATCCGACCTATGATTGCCGATTTATGTGGAGCTGCAATTCGCATGAAAATTTCATTCAGGGGCACTTGGTCACTCTCGGTTCGGGAGCGAAAAACCAAATTGAGCAGCAAGATTGCATGTCACTGGATCTAAAAGGTGTGTATGGCCAATTTTGACATGGGAACACCACCAATATTGGTGTTGGGTAAAATTATTACTAGTTAATTTACCTTCAATTAATTGTCAACCAGGGTACGTATACTTCGAGCTGCTACACTATATGTGCGGGCAAGGTAGTTTTAATGCTCATGCCGATAGAAATTCTAGTCTACTTTCAAACAAAAATGAATTAGCTGAAGCTATTACTGTATTGAAAGATAAAAAACTAAGGATCACTAGATCTGTTCTTAGAGAAAAGAAAATCAATTTACTGACCACTATCTCACTGTCAAACTCAATTTAACCTACAGTAGCCTACAGTAATCTTCCAAAACAATATTGAACTACAACAATTTCAAAGAAATATCAAATTGCAACACTATGATTTATTTCTAGAACAAAACAGCCTGCTAAAATAAAATCTTAAACTACAACAATCTTTTAAGGCAATCAACAATCTACATTCAGCTACAGCAATGATGATCTATAAAAGAAATTAATAAATGAAAGCCTCGTTTTAGAATGAATATATTCAATTAACTTGAAAACTCCACCATTAATCCTACAGTCTTGTGAGCTCAAAAGTCAAAAGAATGGAGCTATTCAATAGTTACTCTAGCGCTAACAACAAAAGGAAATATGAAATCCAATCTTATTCTCTTCATGAAATTGATTCTACAACAATCCAAGTCAAGTTCATCACACAGCTCATCGATACCATAACCATCAATAAACAATCCACGCTGAAAACCAGAGAGGGTTTTAAATACAAACTGTTCCTAAATCTATTCAACAAGCTAGATCAATTGCAAATGATATTAACTAATAATCTACAAACATACATTCTATTGCAACTCACAAATGAGCAAAACCATTAAAATTCCATAAAAAAGTGTCAAAGGATAAAAAACGTTACTCTACTACTGCAAAATACACAATACTGAAGTACCAAAGTTTGGTGTTGAAGGTGGGCCCTACCCTCAACGCCTAACAATCTTAAATCACAGCTTTAATGAAGATCAACACTGAATCTATTGATGAAATAAATTTTTACAGTCCTCCCTGAGTATCTATCCTAAGGATTTATTTATAGATGGATAGATGAACAAGATCCATCCCAGAATGCAGAGATTTGAGCAACTACCCAGAAAATGGCCAACACCAAATCTGGCAAAACCATGTCTGTTCCGGAAAGGATTTATCCACATTCATTGAGAAATTCTGAAAAAGTCCCACTATTAGGGGTAAACAGGGCCATTTGTGAAGTGGGTTTCGAACCATTTTGAGTAACTCCCAACCGATTGCTCAGAAATTGAGCCCGAAATCAGGTTCCTGATCAAGGACGGGAATGCCACTTTGCCATATTGCTTGAGATCCATACACTGCTAAAAATGGAGGGTAACAGCTCCTTGAACGAAGGAAATCCATGAAACAGCACCAGAATAAACTTCATAGGCATCTGGAAGGCGATGTGAATGCAAGAGACATCTCGACTGTGGACAGAATCCCCCAAATTGCTGGTTTAGCTAGCATAAATATTCCTTGGAGTGTCGAGACCATTGCACGAAAGAAACAAAGACCCATTAGTTGACCAAGTATTTGAATGGAGGCTTAAAGGCCCAATATTATGCATAAAACAAGGCAAAATAATGAATAAGTAATTAAAAATCACTTACCAAAGCCTAGCAATGTTGATCTCCCAAAAAGACATAATCATATACAAACAAAACTGATTATTATTTGATTCCATAAGACTTTAAGCTAGAAAATATTATACTGAATAGTCAAAATAGGAGACCAACATCTCCCCCAGACTAAAGGTCTTGCATGTCCCTATGCAATAAAGTTTCAGATGGACAAAATTGGAAACTCAAAGTAGATGATCAATCCTTGGATCCAACTCCATAAACTGAGGCTGAGGTATTAAATAGAACTTGAACCTGAGGAGGAGACGAGGCAGTTTATTGCTGTACACTAACCAATTGTTCAAACTGTTTATCTTTCTTCTTTAACTGTTTCCGAAGACTGCGATTTGTCCCTGTAACCTCATCAACCAAATTTTGTAAAGAAGCTACCTTAGCCTTTAAAATGGCATTTTCCTACTTGATGAACCGATCCAATCTCACATACTCTTGCAATTTCTTTGTCAGTTTAAAATTCTTCTGCCTAAAATAATCAATTCCCTGTGCTGAAGCCTCCGACTTATGAGATTTAGCAGATTTTAAACCTGATATGGAAAGTGATGCCTTGGCAGATTTTAAACTTGATTTTGAAGGGGATGCTGGCAGCAAAGGTTCACTGACAGGACTTGACATTGTAGAATGATGAGAAGAACCAGGAGAATCAGAGTTATCATGGGCAGAGGAAGCATTGGATGATGACAATTCAACGTGGACAGGCTCCTTACCTTTGGATTCCCTTTTTTTTCTCTTTAATAGTCATGCTGCGCGTAAATCTTCGATTGGGTGAAGCAAACAAATTTTCATGACCCTTTTCTCCCCCAGACTAAGAGCTGACACGCTGCCCCTTAGATACTGGAGACTTCTTAGTATGGGATGGGCCCATTTTCTTACAATTTTTAACAGCTAGTTCATGAGGGGGACTGTTTTGGTGTACAGAAATATTTGCAGAGGAGGCTTTATCTACAAAATCAGGGATACAAGGCTCACCTAGTTCATTCCCCAAGGATGATTTAAGATGAGAATGAGACATCCCATATAGAAATTGCTCCCATACCCAATCCTTCATTATATTAAGGATAGCAAGTTAAAAATAAGGAAACGAAATATTACCAAATGTCAATGCCATAAAATGATATACGAAAGAACGGTAGCGTATCAACCAAATAGATGACAAGGTTACTATGGTAAATCCATAATGCATCGAACTTGTATTAAAGGCAAAATCACTTGGTTAATAATAATAACACTTAAGTTATAAGACTTATCCCAACATTCATCATTCATTACCTTTACCATGTAACATGCCCATTTCCAAATTTTAATTCTGGTACCCCATCCGACACTTTGGCCAGTCTAATATACAAGTGTATTTTCAAGCAGACAGGAGTGAAAAATAATTACCAGCATAGCAGTAATATTATCAGCAAGGGCAAATAACTGTCTTTCCAACTTTTGTGAGTTGAAAAGACAATTAAAACTGCCTAAAAAAAATCAAATAACAGCCTGAAAATTAAATAACTACCTGAAAAATTAAATAATTTCCTGAAAAAAATAAATAATTGCCTGAAAAATTTGTTTTATCAGCAAGTTTAAAATACAGAGGTACTTTCCGGCACTTCAACAAATTTAAAATACAGCAGTACTTTGAGACTGATAAAGATAAACAAGAATTACCAGCATATGTTGAAGAAGTAGTAATTACCAGCATCTTTAGCAGCTGTAGTGTTATTAAAACAAATGTACTCAAAACAGTGATGTTAAAACAATTTAGCTTTCCCAAAATACACCACTCAGATGAGTTAAAAAAAACAATTAGTGAACTGGATTAAAAATTTGTTTGACCCCCAATAGTTTCGTGACATAATTACCTCATTTCCAGCTTGCTGCTTCACCTGATTACACCAGAAACGAAACTGTGTTATGAAATCAATTTTTTATTAACAATACAAAACAAACAATCGGAAACACAGTATTCAATCCATCACCCTTACTCCTATGTATTTATAATTCTCAAACAATCATAAATGCAGACTTCATTCTCGTCATTCATACAGAACTTTTTTCCACCAGGACATGTGCCACAAGACAAGAGGAATACTAACAGAAGCTAATGGAATACTAGTCCACTTTGACTCAGCTTCACATAGGACAGTTTGAGTAGTGCAACAAACAGTACTAAAATTATCAGCTATGTTCACGACTCAGAAAATATCAAGCATAAACCCTTTTTTCACAAGAATCAAGTAACCCAAAATTTAGAGCAGTTGGAGATGATTATCAACTGGCTATCAACTGACTTTTTCAAACAATTTATTTAAATTTTATTTAACCACCCTTATGACCTCTCTTTTACCTTTACATAGGTACATTGTTCATACAGACAAGTATAGATGAGGCTTTTAAAGGAGATATTAGAGTCAGAACCCACTGCCAGCGAGCCCGTTCAGTACTCCGGTGGGGTAACTTTAACATCTAAGAAGCTTCTTCCCCAGGCAGATGCCCCATTGCCAACAGGCCTGTTCAGCACCCTGATGGGTTTTCCTGTTTATACCACAGGTCGGTACCCGCTGCCAGCGGACCTGTTCAGTATCCCGGTGGGTTAACCTCTTGCACCCGTTTTCTATCAGAGGCCCTTGTCCCAATTTCATCTTAAAGATAAAGTTTATGATTTTCTCAAGCATAGATGAATGGGGGAGCAGCTCTGAAAACCATCTAGGAGTGGGATGGTATCAAAATTGGAAGAGTGTTCTTTATATATGCCTGTAAATATTTGTCCAAATGAACAATTAACCTTTGCAATGGTATAAAGTGAAAGTCATAAAGTGGCTGCACAAAAATGTATATATATGTATTTGATATTATAAAAGGCAATAGATAATAACCACCAGACTACCTAGTCCTGGATACCTTTTTCAAAATGGTACCTGACTTAAAAATAACTTAATGCCCATAGTTGTTACTAAAAACAATTCCCTCGCTCCATCTAGTGTGAAACCAAGTCAAATTGTCCTAGCAACCCATAAGTTCGTAAGCAAAAACCACTTTGGAAGCTTAAAGCACTGATAGAGGCAATGCCCAGTGGATAAGTACTCATATGAATAACGAGGACAGTTCTGAAAAACCTAGCAGCACACATTTATTTACTTGACACAAGCATTCTAGTTACCCAGTGAAACTCAGAAATTTAATTCAAATTAACATAGTCCTTTGTAAAAATAATCAATGGCTGAAAATAGGAATAATAACAAAAAGACTTCCCTTTTCTTTTAAAACACCCTGAGCTTCACTGAAGAGAATATCTTTAACCAGTGTCCATTTATCACAAATGCATCCTGTTCATCACCAATTGGTCTTATGTTTACAAAACCATTATTAAAAACAGTCACAATTTCATATTACCCTTTGGAATTTTTCCTTGCTATGAGCTGCTGTCATAATAAATTTTCTGAAAGTATGGATTGGAGAGAAGATATAAATTCTGGTTAAAGATCTTATCATTTTATTGAAAAGAAGGAAAAACAATGAAGCTGCATGCAAATTTTTTATTTATATACATATTTTCCTATTCTACCTAAGAAGAAAGAAAACATTTCTATTCAAGTATAGGAATTCTTCCAATGTAACCAAGTACGAAGTAAAATTAAAAATATACCTTTATCCACATATGGAAAGGCTGCTGCAATAATTACCTGGATATGGAGAACCAACCGACTTACTTGCTTCTGCAACAAAAGGTGTTGAAGGAGGAAATGGTGTTGTAGTCTAGTTACCTCTTGGAACCAACTTTCAAAGTAGTCTTGGTACTCACCTTCCTTCCTCATATCATGTAGATCCCCCTCTCCTGATTGATTGTTTTCGGAAGTACATAGAGGATTTGTTGATACCTCCTCAATTTTCAGCTGCTTTCCATCGGATGTAACACCCAAGTTGTCAATTTCCTCTGCAATTTGGCAAGGAATGTCTTTTTGTGGCTCTTGGGACTTTGGTTCATTTGTTATCTCAGGAGATGTAGATAAACTCTTAACTGCTGTCAGGATGTGTTCTACCTGATAAGAAGAATTCCCAACTGCAGCTAGGATTTGAGAAAGTTTTCCCAAATTGATGGTTACTTCTAAATCCATTTTTGCCAGTTGTCTTGTTCATGTCTCGCACAAGGATCAGTGTATGGGGTTCTTACAGCACCCAAGTTTTTATTTTTATTTGGTTTATATGTGTTTTAAATGATTCTAATCAAGACTATCTACCACTAGAAACATATTTATGCCAATCAAACACATGCCACTCTTGCATAAAATAAAACACTCTTGAAATTAAATTGCAGAAAGTAAACACACCCAAACTTGCAAAAAGAAAAACACACTTGCATGAAATTAAATTTCAAGAAAGTAAACATGCCTTACAGGAAAGGTAAACACACTTTTGCAGCGAAATAAATCAAACATGTGAAAAAGAAAACACACTTACAAGAAAGAAACAATAGGGATTTGGGGAAACCCACTAAAGTGGATGCGTCAGGCTGTTACACCATGGGAATCCCATAGTGAATTCGTCTTTGCGTCTTATCGTTTGCCCTCCACCTTGTTGAGTAATGTAAAGGAAACCTATATACCCCTATCTACCTGAACTTCACAGCCAACAAATTCGTAGAAAATGAGCAAAATACTAGCTTACCTTGGAGCAACTCCCCGGCAATGGCACCAAAATGTTGGGTAAAATTATTACTAGTTAATTTACCTTTAATTAATTGTCAACCAGGGTACGTATACTTCGAGCTGCTACACTATATGTGCGGGAAAGGTAGTTTTAATGCTCATGCTGATAGAAATTCTAGTCTACTTTCAAACGAAAATGAATTAGCTAAAGCTATTACTGTATTGAAAGATCAAATGCTAAGGATCACTAGATCTGTTCTTAGAGAAAAGAAAATCAATTTACTAACCACTATCTCATTGTCAAACTCAATTTAACCTACAGTAGCCTACAGTAATATTCCAAAACAATATTGAACTACAACAATTTCAAAGAAATATCAAATTGCAACACTATGATTTATTTCTAGAACAAAACAACCTGCTAAAATAAAATCTTAAACTACAGCAATCTTTTAAGGCAATCAACAATCTACATTCAGCTACAGCAATGATGATCTACAAAAGAACTTAATAAATGAAAGCCTTGTTTTAGAATGAATATATTCAATTAACTTGAAAACTCCACCATTAATCCTACAGTCTTGTGAGCTCAAAAGTCAAAAGAATGGAGCTATTCAATAGTTACTCTAACGCTAACAGCAAAAGGAAATATGAAATCCAATCTTATTCTCTTCATGAAATTGATTCTACAACAATCCAATTCAAGTTCATCACACAGCTTATCGATACCATAACCATCAATAAACAATCCACGAGGAAAACCAGAGAGGGTTTTAAATACAAACTGTTCCTAAATCTATTCAACAAGCTAGATCAATTGCAAATGATATTAACTAATAATCTACAAACATACATTCTATTGCAACTCACAAATGAGCAAAACCATTAACATTCCATAAAACAGTTTCAAAGGATAAAAAACGTTACTCTACTATTGCAAAATACACAATACTGAAGTACCAAAGTTTGGTGTTGAAGGTGGGCCCTGCCCTCAACGCCTAACAATCTTAAATCACAGCTTTAATGAAGATCAGCACTGAATCTATTGATGAAATAAATTTTTACAGTCCTCCCTGAGTATCTATCCTAAGGATTTATTTATAGATGGATATATGAACAAGATCCATCCCAGAATGCAGAGATTTGAGCAACTACCCAGAAAACGGCCAACACCAAATCTGGCAAAACCATGTCTGTTTCGGAAAGGATTTCTCCACATTCATTGAAAAATTCTGAAAACTTCCCGCAATTAGGGGTAAACAGGGCCATTTGTGAAGTGGGTTTCGAACCGTTTTGAGTAACTCCCAATTGATAGCTCAGAAATTGAGCCTGAAATCAGGTTCCTGATCAAGGACGAGAATGCCACTTTGCCAGATTGCTTGAGATCCATACACTACTAAAAATGGAGGGTAACAGCTCCTTGAACGAAGGAAATCCATGAAACAACACCGAAATAAACTTCATAGGCATCTGGAAGGTGATGTGAATCCAAGAGACATTTCCACTGTGGACAGAATCCCCCAAATTGCTGGTTCAGCTAGAATAAATCTTCCTTGGAGCATCGAGACCACTGCACGAAAGAAACAAAGACCCATTAGTTGACCAAGTATTTGAATGGAGGCTTAAAGGCCCAATTATATGCATAAAACAAGGCAAAATAATGAATAAGTAATTAAAAATCACTTACCAAAGCCTAGCAATGTTGATCTCCCAAAAAGACATAATCATATACAAACAAAACTGATTATTATTTGATTCCATAAGACTTTAAGCTAGAAAATATTATACTGAATAGTCAAAATAGGAGACCAACAATTGGCACGGTGGATGGTTTTGCAAAGTTGACCCACCAATGTGAGAGTTGCATTGAAGGAAATTGAGCAAAACCCTAGTTTACAAAACCAATGCACAATGGAGTCATTGGGCCATGCAAACACAGTGGAGAGGTCCCTATAGAGGTAATGGCATGCCAAGAGACCAAAGGAGTTGATGGCTCATCGATCCAACCTCCGGTTGCTGAGTTATGTCAAGTTGCAAGTCGCATGAAAATGTTGTTGAGGGACACTTGGTCACTCTTGGGCCGGGATGACATGCTAATTGTTGGGAATGATAAGAGCATCATTAAAATGTTGAAGAAGGACTTGGGAATTCAATTTGCAATGAAGGCTTTGGGTCCAACACAACAAATATTAGGCATGAACTATATTTCTCCAAACAAAGATAGAAGAAATGTTACTTGGAAAGACATAATCAGAGTTGTCCCAGAAGACTTATGATGGGTGTATTTAGCTATGGTATATGATAGAAACTGTATCTCTTAAACATGAACAACTCTTTGACCTTTCTCTGTGTTATACCTTCTGCTTTCACATTCAATTCTAATTATTGACTCAAATAGAAGAAGGATAAAAACTTACTAGAATAGCAATTACAATTGAGAGATGAAAGCGTAATGAACAAGTCAAATAACATTTATCATTATTAGAGCAATTATTTTTTAATTAGTAGCCCGATGCAACACAAATTAGAGAGAAAGTTGCAAAGATAGTGGTTTACCAGGCAGGACATGTAGAGAACAATATAAAATGCAGAGTTAGCAAACCTGTGAAGGACATGATGTTGGTTTCCTAACAATATTTCCTCCCTCCAATTTTAGAAAAACTTCAAACCTGAAAAGATGCAATACATGCCTAATGGAAGACCACAAAAATAAGCATGTTTCAGTTAGCTACAATAATATCTCACTTTTGACCAACATTTTTACTACTCACATGCTTAAGCCTCTTGCACCACATTAGAAGCTTTTTCCAATATTAAATGGAAACCCAAAAACCTACTATGGATTGATCTTGTATTGTTTATCATAGCAATGACGCTAGGCATATATTTTAAAATCTTGTAGCAAAGGTAAGAGAAACATGGGTGAAAGATTAAACCAATGAAGGGTGTCTATTGAAGATACATGCATCAAACATTTTCACTTGAACGTTACATTCAATCTCTAATTAAAAAGAACAAAAGGAATTGAGAATGCAAATGATGAAAATTTGTATTCTTGCATAGCTTTAGTGGCTAACAAGAAGTGGTGTGAAAGGGATGGAGAAAACAGTCAATTCACTACAACAAAACCCTGTGATTAGCATCTCTTTTAGCTTCCTTTTTAGCGTCCACTATCATTTTTAGTGTATTTTTCATCATTTTTTTGACAAATTGGACACTTTTCCACAGGATGGTGCTTTTAATGGCATTATTAGTGTCCCTTTTTAAAATTTGACACTATTTTGGACGCTAAGTAGCATCCCAATTAGCGTCCAAAATAGTATCCCATATAACACCCAGAACAACCTCCAAAAAAACCTCCAGAATAGCACCAAGCTTAGCACCATATATTGAGCCAGGGTTAGCGCCAAGAATTGCGCCATGAATGTCGCCAGGAAAAGCATTTGACATAGCACCAAGTATAGATCTAGGAATTGCACCTAGAAAACATCCAACATAGCGTCAGGTATAGAGGAAGGTATAGAGTCTGGAATAACGCCAAAAATTCAGCATCCCAACTCACATCCAAAATATTATCCCATATAACGCCTAGAATAGCCTCCAAAAAAATGTCCAGAATAGCACCAAGCATAGCACCATATATTGAGCCAGGGTTAGTGCCAGGAATTGAGCCATGAGTTTCGCCAGGAAAAACATCTGACATAGCTCCAAGTATAGAGTAAATAATTGTGCCTAGAAAACATCAAACATAGCGCCAGGTATAGAGCCAAGTATAATTCCTGGAATAACACTAGAAATTTGAAAAGGAATCGCACTAGGAATTGCACTAGGTTTAGAGCTAGAAATTGGGTTCAGAAAAATTCCAACATTATATTAGATAGAGTGCCAACATTAGCACCAAAATTTTTGTTAGGAAAATAGAAAGAAATTTCAGAAGGAATTTTACCAGGAATTGCACTAGGCATAGTGCTAGGTATAGAGCTAGACATAGCAGGAGGAATTGTGATACGAATTTCAGAAGGTATTACACCATGAATTTCCATAAGAAAAGGGACAAGCATAGCACCAAGTATAGAGCTAGGAATAAAGTTAAGAATTGCTCCTGGAAAACATCCAACATAGTGGCAAGTATAGAGCCAGGTATAGCGCCAAAACTTTTGAAAGGAATTGTACCAGGTTCAGAGCCAAGAATTGCACTAAAAAAAACATCTGACGTTTCGTTAGATATATTCTAGGATTAATACCAAAATTTGTGCTAGGAAAATAACCAAGAATTAGATAAGGAATTGAGCTAGGAATTGCACCAAGCATAGTGCCAGGTATAGAGCTAGACATAACAATATGAATTGTGATGGGAATTTTGAAAGGTATTGCGCCAATACTTTCCCTGGGAAAAGCGCCAAGCATAACACTAGGCCCTGGAGCTAGACATAGCATCAAGAATTGCACTAGGAAGTTTGAAAGGAATTCTGCTAGAACAAGTGCCAGGAAAACTCCAATGTTGCATTAGGGATAGTGCTAGGCATGTTGACATAAGTAGCACCTAATTTTCCATTTTGGAAACTGAGAGACCCTAATTAATCGTAAATAACCCTAATGGAATCCTATGATTCCTTTACCCTTAAGTTGGAAATCTAGATACTAAGTAACTTGTATCTTCTTTGATAAAGTGAAAGTAGTCATTTGAATTGTTGGAGTATAGGAAACCAAAACAACCAGCCATGGGATCACACTTTTCACATTTTGGATTATATCTCGTTCATCCAGTGTTACTTGTTCCATAATTAAGGTAGAAACAAGCACCTAAAATTGTAGGAAAGATGCCATGAATTTGTAGAAAACATAAAAATAATAATACCAGGGACATTACTTAATGGGTATGAAAACAAAAAATGAGCATTCATAGTAACAACAAATAAGACATCAACTTGGTAGAAAATGTAGAAACACAAGTTCCATGGGTTAATTTTATCTTTTGTCCTCTTGTTATGCTAGCAGGGAAAGGTTAAAAGGAAAATTCTTTTCTCAGAGACCATGGAATATAGGGACTTTTTTTAAGGCAAACTTTCCACTATTGGGAAGATATATTTGCATAGAATGTAATGAGGAATTCTAGTACAATTTTCCTCTAAGTAATAAGCCCCAAAATTACACCTCTTTGTCCTTGAACTAGAGGATTTTCTCTTTTGGTTAGTTCACGTATTTTTTTAGGATTTTATGCAAAGTGCACCCTATAACTCCTAAATTCCATATTTTCCATTCTAGAGCATCCATAAATAAATATGGTAACTAAGTAGATCCATTTTGGATGTAGTACAAAAATAATTTAACATGGGGTAAGAGACTTGAACCCTGCACATTTCCTAAATAGAATTTCCTTTACCGATCTACAGTGGGAAATTCCCATCACAACCCAATGAGAGAGAGTGTTTCCTGTGAATATTCCTTTCTTTGTTCTTGTATTAACTTTTCACCACTCAATTCCATTGACCTACCTTTGTGGTTATTTGTCATAAATTAATATTATTATATTATCTTATGTTTATCTATAGGTTGGCACAAAAGAACTCAAACTTCAAGATACCAATACTAATAAATCATTGCATTTTTAATCTTCTAGATCCTACATGAAATAATATATGAAAACTACCATCAAACTCTGTCTTTAATTTTTAATACATTGCTATAGGATTGTTTTAAGGATGCTACATATCTAAGTTTCCACAATTTTGATACTGCCATGAACTTCAAAACTGCCGAGATTTCTTCACAAGGTTTATTTTCAGAGCTAGAGTCCCTAAAACTACAAGAAGAGATGATTTGATGCTACTATGACATCAAAATTGTTCATATTTGTTTTTTGGCACCTCCAGACGTTGTTGTTGAAGTTTCAATCCATGGTCTATACACTAATACAACCAAACCTGCCTAAAAACCCTCCTTTTCATCTAAATAATGGATGATGTTTGACCCTTTTAATCTAAATTCTATAGGTCATATATATATTTTATCACTGTCAAAAGGTTGAGAATAGGCCTAATTGTGCACATGTGACTGACACTAAGGTTGCAGTTGATAGGAAATCACCATATTTTCTCTTTATTATCGCTTCTCCACCCACAGGAATACCCAAATATGAGACTAAATATTTTTTGGAGTTGGGAGGCTGGGATATGCCACAAGTTCCCAAATTATGCCAAGCTTAATAGATTAGGTTGTTTTAACCATAGAAATTTCCCATAAATTCAAAATAGTTGTTGATTCAGGGTTGATCAACCCTAGGAAATAGCCCAAAATGCCTAAACAATGCCTAGAATTTGTCTTGATGTTGATTTAAGATGGGGCCTTGCTTCAAGAGATTATGCCACTTAAACCAAGTTCAGTACATCTTGTGGACCTTTTTACTATAAGATATGAATCCAAAAAGATACGTATTTACCATTTATGTGTTTTGAGCTCATTCCATCATAGTTTTCCAAATATTAGAGGCATGCAAGTTCACATTTCAAATAATTGGGAAATAGTGTGAAGGGTGGCAGAAATGAGAAGCACAAAAATCAATTCCACTAGTGTTGCAAGCTGCTAAACTAATGTACTTAATCAGACAGAATGTCCATCAATTAGAAAGTTTCCAAGCATGAATAGATCTATATCTATGAACTTTATGATCAATGGGAAAGAACAATAAGGCTTATCTATTCAAGAATCCATTAAACAAAGACTATCAATGTATACAACAAGATAGTCATTTGCTCATGTAAAAAACATGACAGATGTCTAAACACAGAGAAAACAATCTGAGTATGAACCAAAACGAATATTTAATCATTAGATGACCATTAAGTATTCAATACATCCAAAATACCAAATTATCTTCCATATAGGCTTAGAACCCTTAATTACATTTCAATCCTACAATATATAGATGCATAATAGAAATATCATATCCAAAACTAATGGATCAAGAGCTTCTTAAGACTTAGTTTAGACTATTAGTTAAAATAAAATTGGGATCTATTAAGATATGAATCAATTCTAGATCCTATTTTCATGGTCAAACCTTGACCATTCTATATTTATCTATTCCCAATGCCAGGTGGATAGCTATTCGAGTGCCAAAGAAAAATTCACCAATAACTAGAGCCTAGAACATCATCCTCCCTGCTACACTGGTCTGCAGGTTGAGCTTGGACCTTGTAATCCAATTTGGTCAAACTCCTTTGACATTTCTGTAGCAACAACTAGACTCTTCTTCTGTGCCTTCCAATTGCAAAAATTCTAATTTATCACATTGCCCATTGAATTTTTCTACAAACACCCTTGTTACTTGGTTGTGATATCCTTATAGCCTGGTATAAAAGGTGTAATATCCTACCCTTTAGAACAATTCCAAGCATATTGGAAATTCTATGGAGATGCCAAGTAGAAAGAAAACAGAGCAATTTGAAAACTAGAGTGAGGAAATTTGATTTGAAGACTGGGACAATGCAAGCCGCTATAGGAAATAGAAAACTTCATCCACAAAAATGCTTATGCGTTGAATGCTCCCAAGAGACAGTTGATAAAGATCTGTCAACGCTTTCTTATCATTAAAACAGGGAATAATACTCTTTCATGTCACCTTATTCATGCTCGATCGAGATGACTTATTCACGTTCTTTACCCATGAAGAGACCCGGTTGTGGTTGGCACTTGAAATTTTCAAATATCACTTCATTTAATATTTCAAATATTTTAATGATTATGCCCTCTTGATGTCTAGGATTTAAGACCTTTGATTTATAACCTTTCCATTTTAAAACCAATACTCTTGATGATACATGGAATTTTATCATCATGGGTGTAGGTGTATGTACAAACAAGTACAATAACCAGGGAGGCTTGTAGTCACCGAGGAGACACACTTGGAAACAATTAGGATTTGAACCTAGCCCTTTTAACTAGGGAGGACCACAACTACAAAGGAGCCACAGTTTCTTCCAATATATATTGTACTAAAAGTTTTATTTGTGGGATGCAACCAATAACTTAAATCTTTGTTGAAAATGATATTTAGTCAGACTTTAATCAGAAAAAAATCTATATAGAAAATCAGCAATACTCTTCGTTAAATTTTCACAACTTTAATATGTTATGTACTTGTTTAGAGGTTAATTAAATAAGAGTTTCAAATCTTCACTTTTATTTATATTTTAAAGTAGATGTCGATTATTAATCACTAAATGTTGCAACCTTGCAGAGGTTTCACTCTTTGGTTGCATGCCATATAGATAATGAAGCTGAGAAGTGAGAAAATACAATATATTTTTCAAGGTGATTTTAGTTTGTATTTGGTCCAGTGATATATGCTCTAGATTTAGAAATTGTGTGCATAGCTTATCAACTTTATACTAATTAGCAATGAAACTTTCAAGGTGAATTTAGTTTGTATTTAGCTCAGTAACATGATGTAGCTATATAAATTTTGTGCATACTACATATTAATCAACTAGATGGATGAAACTAGGAAAAAATAAGAGTAATGATGTGTTAAGATTTAGAGGAAGAATGCCTCTCTTTAAAATGTGTAGTTGTAAGACAAACTCTTATTTTATTTTTGGTGTGCAAAATTGAGAAATATTTTTTTAGGCTACCCTAAAGAGTACCCTAGTTTTGAGCTTAGTAAAAATTAAATCTTAAACATAATAATCTAAAACTGTTAAACAAATTGTAAGCTCAATGTTTAGATTTTCTTTTTAACGTTGCTGCTTATTGTAATGATTTGATATGTTTTCCTTAGTATGAGATGGAAACATTTACAGCAAACATAGTAAAAGTGATGAAACAAAACCTTCTTTCATGGAAAGGTGGACATATTATCTTGCCACATGTAAGTTGTCTTGTTGTATAGTTATTGACACTTTTGTGTTTATAATGAAATGTAGCTCTTTAGTTTGATTTAGTTATGTTTGTAATAGCTATTTAGGCTATTGTGTGTATAATGAAATATGTCTTTTTAAGTTGGTTCAGTTATATGCGAATAGAGAATGAATATGAATAAGTGGAGCAATATTATGGAGAGAAAGGAAAGCCACATGTAAAATGGGTAGTAAACATGGCATTATCATTAAATACAAGTATTTCCTGAGTGGAGTGCAAACAAACTGATTCCCTAGACCCAATTACGAGTCTATATTAATATCTTTGTAAAATCATAGAAGTCTGGCTTCCAACACAACCTTCCATATCTATAGAAATTTGTTATAATACAAGGCTCATACTAATATATGGATTAATTCATTTACAGATCAATACCTTCAATAATTAATACTATGACTATTTCCAACCTAATTCTTTTAGGAAGCCAAAGATGTGGATTGAGAACTGGGTTGGATGACAATGATTTATAATCACCATCATAATCATTGTAATGTGCATTCTTTCATTTTCACATACATAAGTTAAAAGAGTAAAAAATATATGCGGCAATTAGAGATCCATGCAATTAGGGAAGCGTTTTCTTCTTATATATGCAATATTGCACCATGTTAAAAGGGCCCAAATCATATTTATTCATTATTATTTAAATCCTACATTTATGTAGTAATATAATTTTCGTTTATTACTCTATCATTGCATATTATTGCCAAGTAGAGCTTGAGGATTTCAAGTCCAAGGCTTTCTTGTTCATCCTTCTTAAAAACTTTTTTTATTTTACAGGTTTTAGACAATGGGACGGAGGACCCCTCATAAGCCTATTGAGGATATTGCATTCACAATAGCCTGATTTTTCTAGAGAGTCTTCCGTTGTCTTGAGATTGAGCTCATATGTATTTATATTTATTTTATTAAAATTTGAACCATTACCTTAATGCCTTTTATATTGTAGTACCATGGAGGCACAAACTTTGTGCATACAAGCAGAGGTCCATTCGTTAGCACAAGTTATGACTATGATTTTCCCATTGATGAATATGGTGTGTAAGAGTTTCCAATGCCAACTTTTATTCTGAACTAAAAGAGTGTCGGGGGGGTCTAGGGTTGGGTGTATTCTTATCTTTATTTCTTTTAAATGGTTACAAATATGAACTGTTGAGTCCATATTTTGGATTTTCTCCTATTTCAAACAATATGGTACTATGTACTCCTTATAGGGAATATAAGGAATATAAAGTAGGGGCATATTAAAGAGTTGCACAAAGCTATAAAACAAGTGAACCTACTCTAGTTTATGGAGACATTAATAACACTTGAATGGGAAGAAGACTTGATATTTCTCTTTTAGTTGAAGAATTTTTCTGTATTAAGTTTGCAAGAAATATACATAATTATATTGAATTGAAGCATTTATGTTTTGCAAGTGAGTTTTGTTCTAAAAATATTTTACAAGGAAACGAATGACTGAATGTTAAGGATTAAAATGATGTTGAATATGCAGGTTACATTATATTCTATATATAATTATGGTGTGTGTGTTACATTTATTAGTGGCATAGACAATAAGGAGGATGAAATCTAGTGGGAGCATCTTATAATCTACCTACTTGGTTTAAACTGCCATTCAAGGCACCAACCGATGATATGGCGGGATGGAACTGTGTCTCTACTGAAAACTCTTTAGTCTCTATGAATGTATTTCATGTATCCAAGAATGACTCTAACTGAACCATCTTTAATGAGTGCATTAACATGATGTAAACATTTTCATCCATTATTCAGTTTGCGTGTGTGCCAGGTTATTTCTTTTATTAATATATAGTTCCCCATCGGATCTCTGACATTGGAAGCTATTTTTGGATATCATGCCAATTCAACGACACTGTTGAAGCTCCGATGACAGGTTTTCGTCGAATTTTTGACAGCTTGTAACCCTCGTCCGACGAATTTTTTGTGACTTCGACAAGGTGGAATCGACTACAGGCCATCTCAAATTTGACACGGTTGGGTCGGTAATTCGACCATATACTCGTCCCAAATGAAACAATGCTAATTCTTATTCTCGTCGCACATTTGACAATGTTAGGCTAGAAATTCGATGGGATAAGATGGAAATTTTATAAAGGACAGGCTCACCTTCGACATGGCTAGGTCGGACATCCGGCAACGAGTCGTTGCAAATTCGACAATGCGGAGTCAGAAATTCAAAAATGGGTCGTCGCAAATTCGAGGGTGTGGAGTTGCAAATCCGACAACCTATTCATCTCACATTCGACAACACAAGCCTAAAATTTGACAAAGGAAGTGGCTCACCTTCGAAAAGGAGACTTCGGATGTTTGACAATGCAGGAGTTAGAAATTTGACAACCTAGTGGTTAATGAATTCACAATATTAGCTTCATACTCTGTCAAAAAATCAACGGGGTTTGACATGGGGTCAAATATTCGATGAATTCCCACTAACGACAAAAATAATGATGTTGTCAAATAATAGACAAGTGTCTTTCGAATTTTAGACATGGCATCCATCAGATTTTGGGCTCAAATTCTGTTGTGTTAGAGGCAAAGAGTAGACACGTATTGATAATGTATTGAATCCAAAGGCGAGGAATCTTGATACATTTCTTGGACAAGATGTTCCTTGTTTCAAGACCTTCTATATAATTAAAGATACATGCAGAAAGCATATACATTTTTTTTAACAAACTAATTCTAGGGTTGTATTATATCATTTCTAGTCTTAAAAAAAAGAAGTTGATATTAATTTTTTTTGTAATTTCTAAGGTAGTCTATTAATGAAATATAAAATGGCATTGTAATGATTTTATAAAATAGTTGTCCACACTACTTTTACACTCATGCAAAATATATGTTATTTTTTAATCATAAACTAATTCAAATGAGAAAACAATCAACATAAGATCTTCCCTTTCATTACTTCATATTTACAACCCTAATTAATTTTTTTTTTAAATGGAATAGACCAATATTATTAAAAGGTAAAGTTTTTCTTGTTCCATGGCCTATGGGCATAACATGAAATCATGATTAAAAACATAATACATATTTCAGGCATATTTATCAAAAATGGACATTGAGGTTTAAGTTGTTTTCTTTTTGACCTACCCATCCCCAACAATTTGAGTGTGATCACATAATATGTCCTTTGTTTTTTTTCTAGGGTGTTTTCTAAGTGTTGAAAACTATTAGCAATTCTCAAAGACATAGGCCAGGACTAGAATCTAACGATTATTCGAAAGCATCTATTCTTTCATCGACTTATTTGTGTAACCATAAGCTTCAAATTTTATGTTAATGCACTTCATTTTTGTTTCACGCAAATTCCAAGAGTGGCAAAGAAAATAACGTACGACATAGCACTACCTCCTTCCTAAGTTATCGATCTAGGCTTTAATTACATATTCCTATAGAATTTATGATCAGTCGAATATCAGATGACCTTATATTTTTATATGTTTTATTAAATGCCTAAAACATGCCTTGCAATTTGATATTTGAAATATTATGGTCTTCAAATATAATCGAACCATGAACAACCTAGTATTTATAAATCATAGAGAAGGAGGTGCAGAGCACAAAGGCTGGCATAAACACACACATATACCAATTTAGAAATCAAAGAGGAGGAGGTGCAGAGCATAAAGGCTCGCACAAACACAGAGAAATATAGTAAAACCAATCTGTCTAGTACATATGAAATTACTTACATATATAATTGAGAGATATTAACAAACCAAAACTAGGATCGTATAACTAAGGATCTCAAACCTCTTATCTATCTTGTTTAGATTATTAATAAACTAATACCTACTCTTAAACCTATCATTTCGACATTATTCCAACACTAGTATGGTATGAACTACAAGGCCCGTGAGTCTTGCCCGTTCAGATCTAGAAAATTTGATCATGTTTATTACTAGTTGTGTTATATATGAATGTTCGATATATTTTGCTTTTCCTTTGCATTTAGTCCGTTCCTTGTAGCGCTTACAGACAAACAAGCCACAAAATCCATTGGTATGCAAATAAGGAAGATAACATAGAAATGACTGGGAATACCGAATTGTCTGCTCCATTTTTATAATTTTATTGTTGGAAACTGTATCTATAATATTTTCAGTTGAACTTACGAGTTTGGGGAAGTGCAACTTCAGTATTTTGTGATTTTGGTGAGTAATTCCATAGTTTTTCTCTAGCATTCTTTTGATCAAACTCCTTTGTAAAAGGATTCATGTTCCATTCTCTCCCAAAAAATTTCATATTTCATTAAATGCTTGAGTTTCCATTTTCATATTTCATTTATTTATAATTCGAATCTAATGTTTCAATAGTGTCTTGAATTTTTGTTCCATTTTCTTATTTCATTTATTTATAAGTGGTGTCTAATGTTTCAATTATGTCTTGAATTTTTGTTTGTAAAAATATTTTACATGCATACAAGAGCTTCACGATCAAATAGACTCCTATATTTAATTAATTTAAACTTCTTAGCTCTATGGGCTAGCTCAAGTGGTTGAGTGATGTAAGTTGTGAGGAGGAGGTATGCCCCTTTGGGTGGGCCCTTATGCATTGTTCCCTTGAACAAAAAAAATTAAACTTCTTATATTATTTTATTTTTATATTTATTATTATTATGGATCAAACTACATTGACGGCATCCTATTAATATATTTTCAATCTAATCCTTTCTATTTTGACTAATATTACTTCGAAAAAATAGATAAAAAATAATATGAATTTAATATAAAAGAGTAAAAACGTGATTAGGTATTTCATAAATGCATTTTGAAGATTGGTCTATTTTCAAAATTGGACTTTTTATTAGTCATTTTTGTTACGGAGCATTTTTCATAAATACAGTAGGTACACAAGTTCCTTATCCCAACCTTGTTCTAATTTATTTTACTTATCATTTTATTTCACAATAGTTCAAATATTGAGGTGTTTTATTGCAGCACAATACTGTTAAGATTATGGATTGGGGTTTTTTCACTCCCTGCAATACTTGTAGGCATATTTTATCAGTTTATTTTATTTATTTAAAATTCCTTTTTACTTTGAAAGTATAAACACCTCACTATAATTACTAAAGGGAGACCTATCATAGTTACCCTAAACATCAAACTGAACTAGAGAAACTAAATGTAAAAAGTTACAAATTAAAACTACTTGTCTCAAAGAAGCAAAGAAGTTGGGAAAACTAATTGAGAATAAAAATAGGTTAATCTGTATTAAGATTATCTCTAATAACAATAAATTTGACAATCAATAAAACCTCAATGCTAAACACATCAAGGACATCTATAAAGGAAAACCATCTCATTCCATTCCATAAGATAAGGTGAAGACCTATCTTTCCACATGGCCTAGATGTTAGTTAATTTCATGGTTCATTTCTTTAGCCAATTTCTTCTTTTAATTTGTGTCCTTTGTTAAAGCCAAAATATCTTTGTGAAAAATTAGGTGATTCAACCCATAAAAAATGAAATGATAAGAGATAACCAAATTGATAACAAGTAACTCCAATCAATAATTAAAACATATCACATTTTCAGAATTGTTCAACCAGATAGACTGTCACCAGTTAGACCCCAAATACTCTCACCAGATAGATAAGCCTTCATTAAAATTTTATACTTCACCCAAATTTTATTCCTTAAAAATCTTATTAGATAGAAAAGCCCTCCAAACTTACAAATGCACTAGTCCATTAAAGTCCAAAGAATCATATGATTTATGAGCCTAACATAGTCCATTAAAGTCAGAAGAATCATATGATTTATGAGCGGAACATAATAATTTGTTCCTCGAAAAGATTTCATAAAATGGTTTGCTTAGAGCTTAACATTTAGGAAGAAAGCTATATAGTCTAAGCTCATTTCATAATATAGTCTAATTTAAGGATTTGAAGCTTAGCATTCAGATAAAAAAAAAATTTAAAATTGGCATTGAGAATAAAACTTAAAAAATTAGCATTCAGAGACAAAAACCATAGAGTCAAAGCCACTTTCATGATATTGAATGATTTAAAAACTTAAAAAATTAGCATTCAGAAAAAGAAACCATACCATCTAAGCCGATTTTATTATATCCTTAAGGCTTAGAATTTAGAAAAGAAAAACTAAAACATGCAGTCTAAGCCGAGCATATTTTGCAGGGGCTTGTTCAATTACATCGAGATGCTGTGCAAAATTTCAACCTTAAATGAAAAGCCCTAAAACCTGCTGCTGAGAAGGCAGTCTATTTTTGTGCATTTTCATTGGCCAACACACAATGTCGGGTATCTACATCCAAAACCCTCCACGTTTGGGTATCCAAATTCACAGATAGCATTCTGGATCCCGCCATTCTTGGAATAATTGTGACGCTGTCCTTTCCGTCGTAGGCTGCTGCTACCTCATCTAATGCAAACTGTAACTCATGTGTAGTTGAAATCTTCCATTGCCCCACGGTGGGATTCGCCAGCCATAAGGCCATTAAAGCGTAGGAATCCTCTATAAAAATATTATATTGAGGGCCTACAAAGACACTTAACATAAATGTTTAGCCCTTGTAAACTAACAGCTTAATGTACTAGATCTGGTGCACCATAATGCCTAATCCCCACTGGAGCTCTTATAAAACACATCGGATTTTGTTGAAGGCCTCGGTTTCTGTGTCATAATTAACCAACACAAACCATTGAATTCAACTGTAAATGATGGTGTTTCCATATACAGTGGTGTGGAACGACCACCTGAATAATCTGTGGCTGATATTTGGACACAGCCTTATGGTCCATTCATCTGTAGCAGAGTTGTAAACAAGAGCATGGACTTGAGCTTTTATCAGTTCTCCCCACACCATCACTTTAAATGTTTTACCACCGTCATCTACAACTAGGTTGATGGAAATGGAAATGGACGGCTGCACAGTCCCAGTCCCATGTGTGGAGTTTGTCAGCCATAGTTTTCTCTTCAATCATGACTCCAGGCTAAGGCACGGGCTGACCTGCGTATTGGGAAGCTGTCAGAAGCATCTTGTTAAGGCATTACTAGCCGACATTTCTCTGCCATTGCCTACAAAAAGAAAAATACAGTCGGCAGCTCCCTTAAGAAGCCAAGATTTAGTCTAATCGTCCTCATACCTAGACAGTTAAAAGTATCACTTGTTAGAGTTGTTGTTGAAGAACCAAAATACAAGGTGATCATCTCTGCTGAGAGCAATCCACGATTCCTTATTTCTCTCATTGTACAGTCGCTTAAAAATGTTGCAGGACCAAATCATGTGATGCCAACTGACACAGGTTTGCTGAGAGTTCAAGAGCTCAATGATAGATAGGCGAGACAGAATGTCATGGAGAAGTTCTTCAGAAAGGCGATCCAACAGGCATTCCATTGATTCATTACCACGCAGTTTCTTGAAATCCTTATCAATTTGTGTTTCATCGAGTTGGGATGGTACTACCTCCATTCTCTTGCTGCAACTACCATGCTGGACGTCTCTGTCAAAAACATGATAGTAATTAGTTCCCAGGCTCTTGTCCTTGGGCTGCAGCTGGACTTAATTAATCTCATAGCAAGTTTTCATCCTCATCATGCATGTATTTTTCATCCTTTTTCATCCTGCATGTCTTCTTCATCCTTCAGATTCAAAAGGGATTGCACTGGTAGCTCTTACTACCAAGAGGAACAATACCATAAATCTTTTTGGCCAAAGCTTCAGAATCGCTTAAAGAAACTTGCTATAAAATGAATCACCGAAGCATCAATTTATACATACATCACAGACAAAGCGTCAAGACCAATTTATTTGTATGATAGGTTTAAAATGAATCACCTAAGCATCAATTTATACATGCATCATAGACAAAGCATCAAAGACCAAGTTATCTGTACAATAAGTTGGGTGCATGATAAAATAAATTGCCTTAACTAGCAACAACCACATTAAACTAATTAATGTGTCTGAATACGCGGATAGGCATAAATTTAAGCACATACTATAGGAAAAAACATTAATATGAAAAGTGTGTGCCTAAATTTATGCCTATCGATGTATTGAGACACATTAATTAATTTAATGTGGTTGTTGCTAGTAACGGTTGAGCGCATAGACATATTTACAAAGTATTAATAGACATAATACTGTTTATTTAATTATAATATATAATAAATTATATTTAATATATTTATTACCATATTATTTAATTAATATAAAACATAATATACTTAAAATATGATTAATACAATGTTTTTCCGTATAGTATATATGAAAAATATATCATGAAGTTAATTATATCCAATATTTATTATTCACATATTATAAACTAACCTAATAACATATATCATCAAAAATTCATAATGTAACCTAGCCATAATGTTCCATACCATGTTAGTGATGTACCAAGTCAACATATGTTCATTATTATTAGGATGAAGATGATCAACATCACAATGTGACATAGTCAATGTTTTTCTCTATAGTATGTATTGTGTCGCAAAACATACGAAGATGTGACATGAAACCCTTGCAAACTGTGACAATGTGACATAGCCTTTGTTTAATTTCATAACGTGACAAATACATTGGGGAATGCAAGCATTCAAATACTATGTAGGAGGTTTACAAAGGGTTATGATAAATTACATCATTCATCCCTAGTTTACCAGATTTTTGTCACATTGGAAACAATTATAGTTCTGATTATGTTGGGATGCAATGTTCATGATGGTTTATGTGTCTTTGCTACATACCACATTGGTTATGATTCAATATGGTTGTCTTGCTCAAGGTAATTTATTGCAATTATAAATATATTAAAAACAAATTAGCGATGATAATATAATAACATAAAATAACCATGTGGTATTGTGGGAATTTGATAATCTTCCTTGGAAATTTCACACTACAACATTAGCAATTTTAATCAAAATTTAATATGTTGTTGAAAAGTTTTATTAGATTCTAATAGTGCAAAAGTTGTCTAATTGTTATGTTATCTTAGATTGGACTGCAACATGGAGATGAATGAATGAATGTTCTATTATGTTAATTGTTAATAATGATAAACTAATAATTTAATTGATTATAAAATAATATTTTTTATTTAATTATAATATATATTATTACCATATTATTTAATTAATATAAAACACAATATACTGAAAATATTGTGATTCACGTAATGATACATAACCTGTGATAAACGTCACAATGCGACATATCGCTAATTAAACGCCCACTATCACATTATTAATGTGTCAGATCTTTGGTTGTGTTAACATATACCAACCAAACACTATAAAAAACCATGGCTTAACGTTGTAATGTGATATAACCCTTGATAATGTCACAGTGAAATGTAAACCTTGATAACCATGACAATGCGACATAACAATCTCCATTACTATGTAGAATATGGATGGTTTAAACCATTTCTTTTGTCAAACGAATATATATATATATATATATATATATATATCTATATATATATATATATAAAGAAAATTCTTAAAGAAATTGTGTAAACATCCAAAGACACATTATTAATGTGTTACATCTTGGGAATTATCGCAATGTGACATAACCCTTAACAAATATCACAATGCGACATAACCTTTGATGAATGTCGCTAATGTAACATTAGCGGGTGATAAACGTCACAATGTGACATAACGCTTATTAAATGCCCACTATCACATTATTAGTGTGTCACATCTTTGGTTGTGTTGACATATACCAACTAAACACTGTAACAACGACTTAATGTCATAATGTGATATAACCCTTAATAACGTCGAAGTGAAACGTAAACCTTGATAAACAACATAATGCAACATAACAATCTACATTACTGTGTAGAATGTGGATGGTTAAAACCATATATTTTGTCAAACGAATATATATATAAAGAACATTCTTAAAGAAAATTTCTAAACATCCAAAGACACATTATTAATGTGTTACATCTTGGGAATTATCGCAATGTGACATAACCCTTGATGAATGTCGCTAATGTAACATAACTTGAGGTAAGCATCACAATGCGACATAACGCTTATTAAATGCCCACTATCACATTATTAATGTGTCACATCTTTGGTTGTGTTGACATATACCAACCAAACACTATAACAACGGCTTAACATCGTAATGTGATACAACCCTTGATAACGTCGCAGTGAAACGTAAACCTTGATAAACAACACAATGTGACATAATATATAAATAAATTTTCTAAACATCCAAAGACACATTATTAATGTGTCACATCTTGGGCATTATCGCAATGTGACATAGCCCTTGACAAATATCACAATGTGACATAACCCTTGATGAATGTCACTAATGTAACATAACCTGCTAATTAAATGTCACAATGCGACATAACGCATATTAAACACCCACTATCACATTATTAATGTGTCACATCTTTAGTTGTGTTGAAAGATACCAACCAAACACTGTAATAATGGCTTAACATCGTAATGTGATATAACCCTTCATAACATCGTAGTGAAACATAAACCATGATAAACATCACGATCCAGCATAAATTCCACATTACTATGTAGAATGTGGATGGTTTAAACCATTTATTTTGTCCAACAAATATATATATATAAAGAAAATTCTTACAACATGATGGCAACTAATGTGATACAATCATTGAGGAATGATGAATTTCAATATCCATGAACGTCACAATGCAAGAAAACCATTAGAATGCACTATTGAGGAATGTCGCAATCCAACATAAGTATTGATAAATGTTGTAATATCAAAACATTGTTTCTGTAGATGGATGAATTTTTTTCACTTTTCAAAAGTAAAAGTCTTAACATGATAGAAAAATACATCCTTTTGACCATACTTAACCATGGTTGACTTTGGTGAACCACGTGGCCATAGTTGATAATGGAACAAGAAATTTTCTAAGCATCCAAAGACACATTATTAATGTGTCACATCTTAGGAATTATTGGAATTTGACATAACCCTTGACAAATATGACAATTTGACATACCCCTTGATGAATGTCGCTAATATAACATAACTGGTGATAAACGTCACAATGCAACATAACACTTATTAAACACCCACTATCACATTGTTAATGTGTCACATCTTTGGTGGTGTTGACATATACCAACCAAACACTATAACAAACCATGGCTTAACATCATAATGTGATATAACCCTTGATAACGTCGCAATGAAATGTAAACTTTGATAAACATCACAATGTGACATAACATTCTACATCACTATGTAGAATGTGGATGGTTTATACCATTTCTTTTGTCAAACGTCTATATATATATATCAAGGAAATTCTTAAAGAAATTTTCTAAACATCCAAAGACACATTATTAATGTTTGACATCTTGGGCATTATCACAATGTGACATAGCCCTTGACAAATATCACAATGTGACATAACCCTTCATGAATGTCGGTAATGTAGCATAACCTATGATAAATGTCACAATGCGACATAACACTTATTAAACACTCAATATCATATTATTAATGTGTCACATCTTTGGTTGTGGTTACATATAACAACCAAACGCTATAACAAACCATGGCTTAAGGTCGTAATGTAATATAACCATTGGTAACATTGCAGTGAAACGTAAACCTTGATAAACATCACAATGCGACATAACAATCTACATTACTATGTAGAATGTGGATGGTTTAAACCATTTCTTTTGTCAAACGACTATATGACACAACATGATGGTGAATAATGTGACACAAGCATTGAGGAATGATGAATTTCAATATCCATGAATCAATGTTTTGATTGTTGCGATGAATATCCCAATGCAACAAAACCATTAAGGAATGCACTATTGAGGAATGTCGCAATCCAACATAAGTATTGATAAATGTCGTAATATCAAAACATTGTTTGTGACAATGTGGCATAGCCTTTGTTTAATTTCATAACGTGACAAATACATTAGGGAATGCAAGCATTCAAATACTATGTAGGAGGTTCACAAAGGGTTCTGATAAAAATTATTAATTATTAATTATTACGAGTTCAAATAATAAGAATTTGATTATTTTTAATTCATTTGATTATTTTAGTTAATAATGCAACAACCATTCTTCTAAACATCCAAATATACATATTAATGTGTCACATGTTGGGAATTATAACAATATGACATAACCCTTGATGAATGTTGATAATGTAACGTAACCTATGATAAACATCATAATGTGACGTAATGCTTATTAAACGCCCACTATCACATTATTAATGTGTCAGGTCTTTAGTTGTGTTAACATATACCAAGCAAACACTATAACAAAACATGGCTTAACGTCGTAATGTGATATAACCCTTGATAATGTCACAGTGAAATGTAAACCTTGATAAACATGACAGTGCGAGGCATTATCACAATGTGACATAACCCTTGATGAATGTCACTAATGTAACATAAAGTGAGGTAAACGTCACAATGCGACATAATGCTTATTAAACGCCCACTATCACATTATTAATGTATCATGCTTAAATTTACACCTATGGGCGTATTCAGACACATTAATTAATTTAATGTGGTTGTTGCTAGTAACGGATGGGCCCACAGACATATCTCCAAAATAATAATAAATTATTATGTTACAATTAATTATTATACTTTTATTTTTTATTATTAATATTATAAATTAATATTTTAATTGATTATAATATAAAAATTATTTAATTATTTAAATATTATTATTAAATAAATACTATTAATTATAATCAAATCCAAATATAAATATATTATTAATTAATTAATAATGTGTCACAATAATATTATATATCATCTCATTTAGGGTTATATCGTAATGCATAGGAGACGTAACCATTAGATTACTTTATAGATTGTGATAAGTTGAATGATGCGCATTTGATTATTTTTAATTCATGGTTAATATTTAATTTAACAAAGACTATGGTTGTATATATAGATGATTTTTCAATTGAATGATGATGATTCCCAAAAAAACCTTTGACATATAAAATAACAATGTATTTATGTTTTAAAATAAAAATATAAACTCTAAATAAAAATTATTAATTATTAATTAATTAATATTATCAAAATATAAACTATAAAACAATTTCTTTTGTAATCGATTATAGTTATTGAATAGTTATTTAATGATAAGCAATTTATTTAATTGTAAAAATCTAAAATCCAAACCATTTATTTATTAATCAAAATTATTAACTATTATTAATATATATGATATTAATTGAACTTATAAAAAAATCATAATTAATTATAAATAATATAGTTCAATTATATATATATATATATTGATGTTATATAGTGATATTGACAATTAAGGTATTAATAAAAAGAATAAAAAATAAATTTATTATAATAATTAAACATCCAAAGACACATTATTAATGTGTCACATCTTGGGCATTTCGCAATGTGACATAACCCTAGACAAATATCAGAATGTGACATAACCCTTGATGAATGTCGCTAATGTAACATAAACTGTGTTAAATGTCACAATGCGACATAACGCTTATTAAATGGGCACTATCACATTATTAATGTGTCACATCTTTGGTTGTGTTGACATATACCAACCAAACACTGTAAGAAACCATGGCTTAACATCGTAATGTGATATAACCCTTGATAACATCGCAGTGAAATGTAAATCTTGATAAACATCACAATGCGACATACATTCTATATTAGTATGTAGAATGTGGATGGTTTAAACCATTTCTTTTGTCAAACGACTATATATATATATATATATATAAAGAAAATTCTTAGAGAAATTTTCTAAACATTTAAAGACACATTATTAACGTCGTAGTGAAACCTAAACCTTGATAAACATCACAATGCGACATAACATTCTACATTACTATGTAGAATGTGGATAGTTTAAACCATTTCTTTTGTCAAATGACTATATCTATATCAAGAAAATTCTTAAAGAAATTTTCTAAACATCCAAAGAGACATTATTAATGTGTCAAATCTTGGGCATTATCGCAATGTGACATAACAAATATCACAATGTGACACAACCCTTGATGAATGTCACTAATGTGGTAGACCATGTGATAAACATCATAATGCAACATAATGCTTATTAAACGCCCACTATCACATTATTAATGTGTCACATCTCACATCTCTGGTTGTGTTGACATATACCAACCAAACACTGTAACAAACCATGGCTTAACGTCGTTATGTGATATAACCCTTGATAACGTCGTAGTGAAACATAAACCTTGATAAACATATTATTGATGTACCAAGTCAAGATATGTTCCATAACATATTATTGATGTACGAATTCAAGATATGTTCTTTATTATTAGAATGTAGATGATCAACGTCACAATGCAATGCAACCAATGTTTTTATCTATAGTACGTATTGTGTCGCCGAACATATGAAGATGTGACATCAAGAGTCTGAGCCAAATTGTGACAATGTGACATACCCTTTGTCTAATTTCATAATGTGACAAAGACATTGGGGAATGCAAGAATTCAAATACGTCGTGCGAGGTTGACAAATGGTTATGATAATCTTCCTTGAAAATGTTACATTGCAACGTTAGGATTTTTAATCAAGATATAATATGTTGGTGAAAGATTTTATTAGATTATAATAGTACAAAATCTGTGTAATTGTCATCTTGCATTATCAAATTGTTCCATAATGGGTTTTGTGAGATTATGTAATTCATTGTAATGTTGGATTGTAAGTTTTTTTCAGAGTTGGGTCTAACTCTATATGCAATGATTTTCATTTGTAATTAATTACATGATATCATTTAAATAATTTGTCCCAATATTATAATTAATAAGACATATTAATTTATTACTATTGGATATAAATATCATATAGTTTGGAGATATTTATTAATATTAGGAAACAATTCATGTAATAATGATTTTTTTCTTATTTATTATAATAGTTTATACTATCACATTATTAATGTGTCACATTTTTTGTTGTTTTAACATATACCAACCAAGCACTATAACAAACCATGGATTAATGTCGTAATGTGATATAGCACTTGATAACATCACGGTGAAATGTAAACCTTGATAAATATCACAATGCGACATAACATTCTACATTACTATGTAGAATGTGGACATTACCTATGATAAACATCACAGTGCGACATAACTCTCTTTTAACACCCACTATCACATTATTAATGTGTCAAATATTTGATTGTTTTAACATATACCAACCAAAAACTATAATAAACCATGGCTTAGCATCGTAATGTGATATAACACTTGATAACGTCCCAGTGAAATGTAAACCTTGATAAACACCAGCGTAGATCCAAATCCTAGGCTATATCAAGAGCCGAGAGGGATCAAATCTCTCTAGGTGCAAACCTATTCTTAAGTATTACACTCAATGAGCTATCAACTTTGGTGTGTCCTATATATACCATTGATTTGATTCAAACCAAAAGACACATCTTTTTATTTAAGGTCAACATATTATATATTTATTATTAATATTTAATATTATTTATGGCCAACATATAATATTTAATATTATTTTTTATTTTGTTATGAACGAACATTACAACATCTCCCCATAAATGGTGTTACAACCATTTGCAAGGCCCTCCTAAACCATGTACGATAAAACCATGGGTTTTTTTAGGAGGCCTTGCACATGGTTTTAAAACCATGTGCACGGTCCTCCTAAACCATATACAATAAAACCATGGGTTGTTTAAAAGGCCAACATTTTTTTGCAAATAATTCAATTTTTATTTTTTTATTATTTTGTTATGTAGGAACATTATAACATCTCCCCCATATTGTGTTTTTTTTATGATCCACATTTTTTGGGGGGATAATTAATTTTTTTATTTTTTATTGTTTTGTTATTTTTTACTTTTTTATTGTTTTGTTAGGTAGGAAGATTACAACATCTCCCCCATATTAGGTTGTTTATCTGGCCGACATTTATTTTGTTGTATAATTAAAAAATCTATTTTTTTATTAATAAAAATAACGTTACGTAACGTTACAGCGTTACATAACGTTACATAACGTTATAAGATCTCCCCCGTTACGTAACGTTACAAGATCTCACCCATACTGGGCTGTAGAGAGCCTCTCAGCTCAATCACAATGTGACATAACATTCTACATTACTATGTAGAATGTGGATGGTTTAAATCATTTCTTTTGTCAAACGACATATATCAATAAAATTCTTCAAGAAATTTTTTAAACATCCAAAGACACATTATTAATGTGTCACATCCTGGGCATTATTGCAATGTGACATAACCCTTGACAAATATCACAATGTGACATAACCCTTGATGAATGTCGCTAATGTAACATAACCTATGATAAACATCACAATGCGACATAACACTTATTAAACGCTGACTATTGCATTATTAATGTGGTATCAATAATATGAGCTAAGGATGTTGAAGAGGAAACATGGTGAAGTAAAGTTATATGTAACATCAAAAGATTATAGGAAATAAGGAATTTATTTTTCTTAAAGTGCACATCAATGAAAGGTATACGCAAGTGTAGTTACGACTAATTTATCATAAAAATAATGCAGTGAGATTATGCAAAAGACTAGTTTGTAGTATCAAGAGATTATGGACATCATAAATAACAAACTGTATTTTGGGAAGTTTATATGCTTATTTCCTATAATGCCCTTAGACTATGTCTTATTTTGATTATTATTATTTTAATTACTGTCTATGCATGATGAATTATGGCTGTTAATGACTTAGCCAAAGGGTCTAAGGAGGACTGATGTAATAATTACCCTTGGGGGATAATGACAATGATTAATAAAAAAATATTATTTATGCAGCAAATATAGTGGAAGAAGCCGGGTTAAAAGAGGAAACCTGTGGGAGATAGTGAGGAAAGGGACCAGCTAACTTCAAAGACTGGATATAATAAAGTGTCAGATGTGCAGAAATTAGCACAGACACATCCATGGAAAAGGGGGAATACCATTAAGCCCTAGGAATTCTGGTGAGGAAGGTGAGAGGGCTAATGGGAAAAGACCTAGGCAAAGAAAAAGGATCCAAAGAAAAAGAGACAAAAGGAGAGCATATGGTGTAGGCAAGACGGTGCTGAGTATGCTGGGCAAGATGACTCTACTGAGAGATTGCCTGTTGTTTGGGCATGATTGCCTATGGATGTTCTGAATTTGAGTTCTGAAGTTAGGGGTGCCTGCTGTCTCCTGGGAGGCTTGGCTCAGGGGTGACTAGAAGGCAAAGGAGCTGATCCTAGTCTACGGTTGGGTGGAACATGGCCGCTTCCACTGTAGTCAGCATAGCAGATCTACAGGTTTTTGAGTATGAGTTGATGATTTGCTTCTGTACACTGAAATGTGTTCTTTCATTTATCTCATTTTTACGTTATGTTAAATAGAAATTAACCTAGTTATGCTGCAAGAGAAAAATATCATCTGGTAGAATGCTCTAAGACAGAAATAAAGTCACATAATGTTTGTATATATATATATATATATATATATATATATATATATATGTGTGTGTGTGTGTGTGTGTGTGTGTGTGTGTGTGTTTGTTTTCTTATGTATGTCCTTATAACTAATAGATCTAGTGTTATTTAGCCATCTAAGTTGTCAGGAGGATCGCTGTTAAAAACCTTAGATTGTTAAATGCTTAGGCCATGGTAGTTTTGTATTACGGTTCTTACATTATCTAGTAGTAGATTAGATTCCAAAATTTGCACTGGTGAATTTTTTTATATGCGAGACATAGTTTCATCTTGCGTTGTATTTTCTTTTGTTTATGGGACAACTAGTACCTGGGTAAACCTGCGAAAGGTCTTCTAAAGGCCTCAACCTTAACGATTTTCAATCAGACCCTACCTGTCTAGCCAATCCTTTTATGTATAGCACATGTGGAGCTTATTAAGGAGGGCGAGAAAGCTGGTTCTTCTGAGGTTGCTTTGCTTGCAAAGCATGGAATTCACCCATTTTCTTATAGGTTAATCGTATAGTCTGTATTTGACTTTGGGTCTGTACTCCCACAAAGATTTATGAAGGTACTGTTGCAATTATAGAAACGGTGGAAGCTTTTATCCAAAGGAAGGGTAAGACCGAGGCCAATGGAAATGTCATCGTCATGCCCCTTTTCTTTATCCTTTCAGAATTTTAGGTTCAGTTACGTGGATGTGGTTGGGAATCAGTGATAGCCAAGAACCAGAACCCTACACTGCATGGCCCAGTTATCTCCCTTCTTACCGACCACACATGTAACCTAATCTTGAAACCCTAGTCCTCGTCGCTAGGATAAGTGATGACCGAAAAAGGAACCCTTCGGTTGCTTCGAAGATGATTGATGGAACCCTCAGGGCCTGCTTCCCTCACATTGCCACACTGACAGAATTGAACGAGGGTAGAGATTATTGTCCCCCTCTGTTTAAAAAAAAGGGGAAACCCTTGCCACTGTCAACTAGGGTATCGACCCTATCCACATTGTCGAGTTGAATGGAAGACTCATTAGACAACGCAGCCCTCGTAAGGTCAAGGGAAATTATGGTCAAGGTAGGATCCCTTTCTATTGGACCTTACATATACTTCTTTGGGTAAACGTGGTAAACTACGACATAAAACTTCAACTATCCATAGCAAAATTGTAGACTGAAGCTACCATTACAAATTTACAGTAAACATTTAAACGGAGGAAACGCAAAGATTGGTCATCACCAACAGCATAAAAATCCATTAAAGAAGACAGAGAAATAATTACAGACAGACCCTTTTTTATAGCAACATTAAAAGTTCCAAAATCATAGCCAAGCTACTATCCTCAGCTTAAAGCCATTAATCCATGAAAGAGTGCTTTACAGAATTATCACAAATTATACATTTTAAATAAAGAAAACAAAATACCATAGAGTCTACCACACCGTGGCTTTGGTGCTGTGCACTCTTGAAAGACCATCCAATGTAAACTTCACACAAAGCTTTGGAAACCCTAGATTCCTTTACAATGCAGACTATGACAAAAATCCCTAGATTGGCGAGCCCACAGCCAACAGAATTCACCACAGGGGTGGTAAAACCACTTACCAGAGAGATGCCTTGTATTTTTTCTCCTACACTCATCCAACCAAGCCGCACCTGGTACCTGCGAATCAAAGGTAAGGGTTAAGTTTGTAATGGGAGGAAAACGAGGCTATGAACTGAGATCTGTCTTAGTAGCTGCCATAAGCATGTTACCTGGAGTGAAGATGGGTTTGGGCATCAAAGCACAGCACTGATACTTCCTCCAAACCCTAGAAGGTCTTTCCAGACCCAAACACCAAGTCCCGAGCAAGCCAAAGATAAAGTGACAGATGTGAGGTCAACTTCAGCCACATCGGACACCCCATCGTGAACCCCTTAGCCCATGCATGTAGCTCCAGCAAGGCATCCCCATGGTTGATGACAGCGTGATCGTGAACCACAGGGATCTTCATTTGAAACCTTGTGACCACCTTTTTTATGAAACTTTTTCGTAACCTTTTAAACCTTGGTTTGAAGTCGAAGCTTACAATCTTTCCATCGGAGGGACGTTTTCCCATGATTAACACTTAGGATAACTTTTATGCCTTAAGACCTTTGCGTGGAAATTTCTCTTGGTGTGAGGTTATTACTTGAACTCTGCCCTTGGTCCTCGTCTATATTGTTTTGGGGACCCTTGTTTGTGCATTATGGAGTCATGAAGGATCTTGGCATTTTGTTTGGAGGGCTTGGCCCTTTTAATTCTTTCCCCAGAGATAAGTTGGCTCCAGCTTTCTAATGGGAGTAGGAATGAACTTATCGAGGGATGCCCTTTTCTACTTCTAAAGCACCTGTCACAGAAAAAGGTTGTTAGCTGAAGCTCAGTAAGTGATTTTATCATCCCTAAGGACCACTCTGCCATCAGTGGACTCCGCAGTTAAAACATTTTCAAACTTACAACACTTAGATACTGAACTACGAAGTCTACCTTCCTTTCAAATAGTTAATAGCTTCAACAAAAATAAAGACAAGGGTAAATTTACCATTCTTATGCCAAGACTATTTTACCTCTTAGAGATTTAAAGGAATTATAAATGATTTTATGCCTTGTATAGGAATAAAGAAAAAAAGAAGAGGAAATTTTTGAGGTAGTTTACATATGGTATCAGAGCATAGGATTCAGCCCTGTATCCTGTTGGGTGCACTTCGTTTCCTATTTAAAATTGCAGAAATATATATATATATTATAGATTGATAGCACTCTAACATTTTATCGGCATGTTGTGTTGCTTACTTGTGGATCTACAGGTTTTTTTTGTTATCTTGATAAACTGCAAGAACTGTCATGGCCTCTCCAGTGGAGAATGAGAACCAACCTAAAAACCTGGAACAAGTACCACCGACCACATAGCTGGCAGTGGAGCATTCGGAAGCCAGTCAAGTACTAGAAACAATGAGGCACCTAATCATGGAAATACAAAGGTATAAGGTAGACAACAAATAGTTAAAGAAAGCATAGGAAAAACAACAGGAGATCAATGAAATCCTGTTGCAAAGTCTGCACAAGAAAAACAATGGTAAGGAGCCTTGAACCGAGGCCAGAAAGGGTCCCAATAAGGAAGAAAGTGCAGAAAGAAAGAGTAGTTCCTCTAACAAGACCCAAAACTCTGAAAATTAGGTCAAGACTAGCAGAAAGAGAAAGGTTGATCACCTGGAAGGAGAATTCAAGAAGATCAAACCCACTAGTTTCGACAGGGAATCTAAGATAGGGGAAGAAGCGGAGGCATGGCTGCTGGACATCAAGAAATATTTCCAGATCTAAAATTATTCAAGTAACATGAAAGTCCAATTGGAAATTTATAATCTTAAGGGCAAGGCTAGTATCTGGTGGCAAGACCTCAAGATCTTGCAAGGACTCAAGGAGAAAACTTTGGAGTGGGCAGAATTCAAAAGACTGTTTAAAAAATAGTACGTATCTGAGAATTACTATGAAAGGAAAACCAAGGAATTCTATGAGTTAAGACTCGGCTCGATGACCATGGAAGAGCTGATTAACACGTTATTGGACCTGTTGAGGTTCGTACCCTATATTAAGGAAGAAAATGTGAAGGTACAGAGATTCCTACGTTGCTTGCCACAGGCCTACAAGGACAGAATCGAATTTGACAATCCAAAGACTCTGGATGAGGTACTAAGGAAAGCCCGGTTGTTTTATGAGTAGTACAAACAGTGAAATGACTCATACAGAACATGGAGGGATAGGAGACCAGAAGGGTTTAACCAACAGAGAAAGGGGTTCAGACCACCACCATACAAGAACACCCTAAGAAATACCCAAGGAGGCCCTTATATTAAAGTGGATTTCCCCCGCCAAGATATGTAAAGCCAGCCATTTTGGGACTGAAAGGGATTGACAGGGCTCCCAAAGAACCTATGACTTGTTGGAAATGTGGTGAACCCCATCTGAAGAGACATTTCCCATGCCTAACTAGGGAAAATAATACCTTTCACAGCATTCAAGAAGCATCGATAGTTGGGGAAATTGGCAGGAGTTTCCACAGCATAAATGCAGCCTTAGAAGATCGGCAAGCCGATCATCAGTCTACTATAGTGGAAATCAAAGGTATTTTTTTGAACCATGCTATATATGTGTTAATTGATCTAGGAGCTACATTGAGTTACATTTCTCCGAGGACGGTGGAACTCTACCAACTGGCTAGAGTAAAACATGCAAAACCATGGTTGGTCCAGTTGGCCACCGAGGCTAAAAGAAAGGTAACAGATTTTATTACTAACTGTGAAGTTTAGTTATAGGATCATAAAACCAAGATCAACCTAAATATTTTACCATTGGGATCGTATGACATGATTATTGGCATGGATTGGTAAGAGAGGAATAAAGTAGTGCTAAACTGTTATGAAAATACCTTTACCTACATTTCTGAAGACCAAGTCCTTCGGACGGTAAGAGGGTTTCCCAAACCTGTCTCAATAAGACAAATTTCAGCTATGCAAATAAAGAAATGCCTGAGAAAGGGATGTAAACTCTTTGCTGTTAGGGTTACTGACTTGCTCCTAAATGAAAACCAGACCTCTCTAAAACAACACCCTACCCTAGAAGAGTTTCCTGATGTATTTCCCGAGGAGATACTAGGTCTACCCCCTCAACTGGAGATTGAATTCTCCATTGAGCTGCTACTCGGTTCTGCACCGGTGTCAAAGGTACCTTATCGGATGAGCATTCCAAAACTGACTGAACTGAAAATTCAATTGCAGGAGCTTTTAGAAAAAGGATATTTCAGACCTAGTGTGTCCCCCTAGGGTGCACCAGTCTTGTTCATTAAAAAGAAGGACGGGACCTTAAGACTCTGTATTGATCACTGGCATCTAAACAAAGTAACCATAAAGAATAAGTATCCCCTGCGCAGAATCAATGATCTGTTTGATCAAGTAGGAGGGGCGACAGTCTTTTCCAAGCTGGACTTACAATCTGGCTATCACCATATCTGAATAAAAAGTGAGTACATAAACAAAACCACCTTCAGAACCCGTTATGGACACTATGAATTCGTAGTAATCCCTTTTGTCTTAACTAATGCCCCTACCACTTTTATGTGCATGATGAACGACATTTTTAACAAATATCTAGATCAGTTTTTATTGATATTCATTGATGACATCCTGATTTACTCAAAAACCCAAGAATAACAACAACATCATTTAAGGACAGTGTTGCAAACATTAAGGGAACACCAACTATATTCCAAGTTGGAAAAGTGTGAATTCTTTAGGACTGAAATTCAGTACCTGGGAAATGTCATTTCCAAGGAGGATATTGTCGTAGATCCCAAGAAAGTACAAGCCATATCTGATAGGCCAGTGCCCAAGGACATGGCTAACGTTCAGTCATTCATGGGACTCACTGGCTATTATAGAATATTTATCGAGGGGTTTTCCAAAATTGCATACCCCATCACCTCCTTACAAAAGAAGGGGGTAAAGTTTACTTGGAGATCTAGAGGCCAAGAAAGCTTCAACCAACTTAAGGAGTTGTTGAACAGGGCCCCAGTCCTAAACGTAGCCAAACCCCTTAAAAAATACATGGTTTGTACTGATGCCAGTTTAGAAGGAGTAGGAGGGGTGTTATCCCAAGATGGACATGTGGTCTATTATGAGTCACGCAACTTGAAAAAGCATGAACGTAATTACGTGGTCGATGACTTAGAGCTGGCAGTCGTTGTGCACGCCCTGAAAATGTGGCGGCACTACTTGCTGGGAAATAAATTTGTTACTAACCGATAACACTTGTGTGAAAAATTTATTTACGCAATCCAGACTAAATGCTTGACAAGCGAGGTGGTTAGCCTTCCTTAGTGAGTTCGACTTTGAGGTGAGGCACATAAAAGGTAAGGAAAAAAAGGTTATGGATGCTTTGAGTCGAAGGACTCATGGTATTAGTGATATAACCTCGATCTAGCCCAAGAGTGACCTCTTGGACAGGGTCAAGGCAACAAGCGTTAGGACACCAACTATAATGAACTACGCAGTAAAATACAAAATCCCGAGATAAATCTGGACAGAGAAACTTTTAAGGTTGACAAGAAAGGATTTATTTGGATTAAGGATAGGTTGTAGGTACCTAATGTGTTGGAAATCGAGTTGTTTATTATGAATGAGATGCACAAACCTCCTTTTGTAGGCCATCCAGGGTACCAAAAGATGGTAACTTCTCTAAGGAAGCAGTTCTTTTGGCTCAGTTTAAAATCTGACGTAATTAAATATCTGCCCAAATGCATAGAATGCCAGCAAGTTAAGATAGAATATGGGCATCCGGCCGGTTTGTTACATCCTCTACCAATACCCCAGTGGAAATGGGAGATCATATCTCTGGATTTCATCACTGGTTTACCAAAAACACAGAAATAACATGACTCTATCATGGTGGTGGTGGACAAATTAAGCAAATCTGCACATGTTATTCTAGTAAAATCAACACATAAGGTGGCTGATATCGCATAAATATTTCTAAAGGAGATATTCCGACTGCATGGTGTACCAAAGATTGTAATTTAGACAGGGACGTGAAATTTACATCAAACTTTTGGAAATCTCTATTTGCAGGTTTAGAAACCAGAATTAACTTTAGCACCAGTTATCATCCAGAAACAAATGGGAAAACAGAATGTACCAACCAGACCATCGAAAACATGTTAAGGATGTATGTCATGAAAAGACCCACTCAGTGGGAGAACTACCTGTAGCCGGTGGAGTTCGCTTATAATAATGGTTATCAAGCCTCAGCAAAAATGAGTCTGTTTGAAATACTATACGGAAAAAAGTGCAATACCCCTATCAGTTAGGATAACCCTACGGATCGTGTGCTAATTGGACCTGAGCTATTACAGGAGATGGAGAAAACAGTTCGTGAAGTACAGAAGAAACTGAAAGCGGCTCAAGAACAACAAAAGTGTTTTGCTGATTTAAAAAGAAAACACAAGGAGTTTTGTGTTGGTGACCACGTGTACCTACAGGTCAAACCTAAGAATATTTCCCTCAAACTGGGGAGCTGCAAGAAATTAGCTCTGAGATTTTGCGGACCTTTCTAGCTCCTAGAAAGAATTGGGCTTGTAGCTTACAAGCTGGCCCTGCCTGTTCATTTAAATATTCACAATGTTTTTCACGTTTCATTGTTAAAAAAATATATATGACTCAGCTAACATTATCTATTGGAATGTTGTACAGGTGGAACCCGAAGGAGAGTTCCAGGTGGAACCTGCACGCATTCTGGATAGGAAAGAGAATGTACTTCGGAACCGAGTCATCACTTGGATAAAAGTGTAATGGAAGCACTTTAGCCCCAAGGAGGCAACTTGGGAACTAGAGGATGAAATGTGAATAAAGTACCCTAGCTTGTTTATCGAGCCAATGGGTGAAGATGAACACTAAGGATAGTGTTTAAAATAAGGGGGTGTGTATGTAATGCCCCCAGACTATGTCTTATTTTGATTATTATTATTTTAATTGCTATCTATGCATGATGAATTATGGCTGTTAATGACTCAACCAAAGGGTCTGGGAAGGACTAATGTAATAATTACCCTTGGGGGTTAATGACAATGATTAATAAAAACATATTATTTATGCACTGAATATAGCAAAAGCAGCTAGGTTAAAAGAGGAAACCTATGGGAAACAGTGAGGATAGGGACCAGCTAACTTCAAGGACTGGATATAATAAAGTGTCAAATGTGCAGAAATCAGCACAGACACATCCCTAAAAAAGGGGGAATTCCATTAAGCTCTAGGAATTCCAGTGAGGAAGGGGAGCAGGCTAATGGGAAAAGACCTAGGCAAAGAAAAAGGATCCAAACAAAAAGAGACAAAAAGAGAGCATACAGTGTAGGTAGGATGCTGTTGAGAGAGTGCCTGCTGTTTGGTCATGATTGCCTATGGATGTTCTGAATTTGAGTTCTGAAGTTAGGGGTCCCTGCTGTCTCCTGGGAGGTTTGGCTCGGGGGTGACTAGAAGGCAAAGGAGCCGATCCTAGTCTACGGTTGGGTTGAATGTGGTTGCTTCCATTGTAGTCGGTGCAACAAATCTATATGTTTTTGAGTATGAGTTGATGATTTTCTTCTGTATACTGAAATGTGTTCTTTCATTTATCTCAGTTTTATGTTATGATAATTAGTAGCTAACCTGGTTATGCTGTAGGAGAAAATATTATCTGGTAGAATGCCCTAAGATAGAAATGAAGTCGCATAATGTTTGTATATATACATATATATTTGTTTTCTTATGTATGTCCTTATAACTAACAGATCTAGTGTTATTTACCCATCTGAGTTATCAGGAGGATCGCTGTTAAAAACCTTAGATTGTTCAATGCTTAGGCCATGGTAGTTTTGTATTACAATTCTTACATTATCTAGTAGTAGATTAGATTCCAAAATTTGCACTAGTGAATTTTTTTAAATGCGACACATAGTTTCATCTTGCGTTGTATTTTCTTTTGTTTATGGGACAACCAATACTTGGGTCAACCTACGAAAGGTCTGCTAAAGGCCTCAACCTTGATGATTTTCAATCAGACCCTACCTGTCTATCCAAGCCTTTTACGTATAACACCAGTGGAGCTTATTAAGGAGGGCGAGAAAGATGGTTCTTCTGAGGCTGCTTGTAATATCCCTCCCATATGCCTTGGAATATTTTATAATTTTGGACATTATTGTATGAGGGCTTCTGGGTGAGGAGCTCAAGTGCCAAGGCCCCACCCGAAGCAACTGACAAGTTAGGTGAAAGATAAGATAA
>LPNX010979780.1:313343-439714 GCA_001517045.1 Pseudotsuga menziesii | reverse complement strand
TGTTTTGGACTATGCACACATCCCGATGTACGCGACTATCGAGGGAATACCCGCGTATGTACGCGGTTATCGGGGAAAAAGCCGCGTATATCAATATTCTAATGGTTTTAGGGATGATCAAGGTAACATCAAAAGATATGAAGTGGTCCAAAGGGGCTAATGAGTCTGCAGCGGGACAAGGGAAGGCCATACAATGTGTGATTCACCTAGTGTGGTGAAATCCGCTATAACATATGCCTTGTAACGTCTTTAGTCGGACTGATATGTTGGCATGTATCTCTTCGACAACATAGGGTCCCATCCATTTTGTATGTAGCTTTTTGGGTTTTCCTTTTACCCGACTATTGTATAGTAAGGCAAGATCTCCTATCGACAGGTTTTTATTTTTGATGTTTCGGTCGTGCCATGCCTTTTGTTGTTGTTTCTAGATTTCCTGATGTTGTAACGTGATTAGTTGGTGTTTTTCAAGCTTACTTAGTTGCAATAGTCGACCCTTTCTTCCTTGTTCGACATCAACATGTAAAATCTCTGTGATAATAAGTGTATGTTGTCGAAAGTGTAGAGGAACTACTGCTTCCTGTCCATAAACTAGTCAAAACAGTGTTTGGTCGGTTGAGCACTTATATTTTGTTCTATATGCCCATAGTACTACAGGTATCTTTTCATCCCAGTCATCTTTGTCGGTGTTACATATTTTTGTTAATCCTTTTTTTAATGTTTTGTTAAGTGCTTTGATTGCTCCATTCAACTGAGGGTGGTAAGCTGTACTCTGACGGTGGTCGATTTCGAACTGATCTGTTAGTGTTTTAATAGTTTTATTAATAAAGTGTGTTCCTTGGTCATTGATTAGGATTAATGGACATCCAAATCTGGTAATGATATTTTCGTAGATAAAATTAGCAGCTATCTCGCTGGAACATGTGTCGACTGGTTCTGCCTCTGCCCATTTGGTTACGTATTCGAAAGAAATTATTATGTACCTTGCACCTGTTCTCTTTGATGGTATGGGAAATGGTCCTATGAATTCAATGGCCCAAATTTCAAATGTCAAACTTGGGTTTACTGATATCAGGGGCATTTCTGTACTAGGCATAGGTTGACCCAGTCGTTGACATCTGTCACATTGGCTTACAAAATTTTTGCAATCTTTGTGAAGTGTCGGCCACCATAACCCTGATTGTTGGATTTTATTTGTAGTTGTATATGCTTGGAAATGTCCTCTCGCAGGTCCATAATGTGCTTCATACATAATATTATCCCTTTCATGTTCTAGTACACACCTTCTGAGGATGTCGTCTAAACCCATTTTATATAGGAATCCATTTATGAGACTGTATGGTGTAGCTTTCATGGCTAAGATTTGTTTATTCTTCATACTCATGCCTTCTGGTGCTTGTCCATCTTCTAAAAACTATGCTATTTCCTTTAACTCTGCCGGGACTGCTTCTATTCGAAATAAATGTGCATCCGATAAGTCGTCTTCGACTCCCGTCGGTTCCTCCCCTATGTCGATTCGGGATAAATGGTCGGGACCGACATTTAACTTACCTGGTCTGACAACAACTTTGAATTCAAATTATTGGAATAGAAGTAGCCATCAACAAATTCTTCCATGGTGTAGAGGTTTATTTATGAGGTATTTTAGTGCTTGGTGGTTGGTGTAAAACATAAATGGATTAGCTAGTGGGTAGTGTCGGTATTTTTGTAGTGCAAAGACCATTCCTAATGCTTCTCTTTCTGTTGTTGAATAGTTTCTTTCATCTTTGTTTAGTTTTCTGATACCGTAGACTATAAGGTAGTCCATTCCATCATCTCCTGGCTGAGTTAGGATTGCTCCTATTGCTAGTCTTGATGCGTAGATGTGAACATGGAATTTGATCGACCAATTTGGAAACCTTAGGATTGGTGCTTCGACTAGCTTTATTTTTAGTTTTTCAAATGATATGTTGCACTCCTCTGTCCAGTGAAACTCCTGATCCTCTCTTAGTAGTTCTTCCAGTGGGTATGTCATATTTGAATAGTGTTTTATGAATTTTCTATAATATCCTGTATGACCAAGTAGTACCCTGACTTGTTTTGGATTCATTGGTGGTTTTAAGTCGAGGATAATTTTTATTTTTTTGAAGTTGAATTTAATACCTTCTTTATAAACAATGTGCCCTAATAGTAATCCTATAGGAGTTAGAAATATGCACTTCTTGATGTTCAAAGATATTTGGATTTGTCTGCATCATTCCATCATAAGCCTTAGCCACTTACAATGGTCTTTTAGTGTAGAGTATATTGTCCAATCGTCAAAATATACTGCCATTGTTTTGTAAATATACTCCTGGAATGTTTTAACCACAATCCTTGAAAAGACTACAAGCGCAATTTTAAGTCCAAAAGGCATAACCCTGTAAGAAAATGAGCCAAATTCACATACAAATGATGTCTTTTTCTGATCTTCTTTGGCTATTGGTACTTGATTATAACATGTGAATCCATCTGTAAACGAATAGTATTCTGCTACCTCGTTTAAGATTTCATCTGCATAAGGAGTTGGAAATGGGTCTGTTAATGTAACTTTATTGAGTTCTTTGAAGTCGACACAGATCCATAGCTTGGTTGGATGGTGTTTATTTTGTTGAACCACCATTGGAATTGCCCATTCTGATTGGTCAATAGGATAGATAATCCCTGCTATAAGCATGTTATCAATCTCTTTCTTGACTATCTCTTTGTATTTATGAGCTAGTTTATATGGTCTTTTCTTGACAGGTCGAACATAAGGTTTAATGTCGATCTTCATTTCGGCCATTTCATGTACTATACCTTTGAGATCCTTATAGTCTCTAGCAAATACACCCTGAAATTCTTTCAATAGGTTTATTATCTCTGTTGTTTGTGCTTTAGACCAGTAGTCTCCAATTTTTTGTATTTTTGGTCGATCATCATTTCATATGTCGACTTCTTTGATTTTCACTTTAGCGTCTAACCATTCAAGAGATTTTGTCTCAATGATTAGTTGAATCCCTTATTTAAAATATGAGAATGTAGCAGGAAAGTCTGTTGTAGTCATTTGGTCAATGTCTTCCTTATCGGTTGTCTCGACTTTGAGCACTGTGCGAATTGGTTTTGTTGTTTTGGCATGGTTTGATTTCCATCTAAAGATTTTCCCTTCTGAATTTTCATTTTCCATTTGTAGTCTTGTTGACTGTGGAATTGTCCTAGTTTGTATATTATTGCATTTTGTTGTCAGTCGGTCCTGTTTTAGGGTTTTGTTTTCTGTCGATTGTACAACTGCTTTGATCTGTTTTGCGTTTTCGACCAGATTCTCATTTTGGGGTACAAAGTTGAAATATTTGATAAAATTCTCTTTGAGTTCATGCGATAGGAATGTTTCACCTCGAGCTTCTTCCATCTTGTACCATTTGTTTCGTAAGTCGGAGAGTGTTGATGGGAATAGGTGTGGCCATGTTCGCTCATCTTTATATCCAAGTCTTCTCCATTCTTTTTCACATGTATTTATATGGTTTTCTGGATCCTGTCCTTCGGTAAATATAAGTATCTGAGCTTGGTTGGTTAACTTCTTTCCTCCAAATATTTCTACAAAATAAGTCGAAGCTGTTGTCCATGTCTGCAGTCTTGACTGATGGGTATCCCACCATCTAGCAGCTTGTCCTGTAAAAGTTTCTACTAAACTTTGTAGTCGGCCATGTTCACCAATGTTCCTAGATACTTGCTCTACATGCATAACTGGTGATTCTCTTTATTTATATTTTGGTATTTTTGTGTTATTTATATTTGTTGGTTTTAAGGTAGGATATTCCCTAGTTTTCTTCTCAAATATTTTTGGGATGATGGACACCACAAAGCATTGTTTGACTAGTTTCTTCTGTATTTTTTGAATAGTCTAGCATCCTCTTGCTTTTGTTTCATAGTTTTCAACCTCCCAATCATATAGTTATGCATTTGAATTGTCTCCTACTGAGTGTTGGTTACCTAAGTAAATTTCACCTTATATATTAGGTTATGTGTAATCTTCATTGTTCTGTACCTGATATAGTTGTCGGATGTCAACTTCTTCATCAATTGGTTCTGTCCAAGGCTCTCCTTAGGATGGATGGACAGGTATAATTACTTTTTGTCCATTCCCCTTTAATTTTATTCTTTCTTTGTCCAAGGATATCGAGGCTTTCATTTTTCTCACCCAAGGTCGACCTGCTAATGCTCGAAAGAAACTGGATCCTTCCTTAGGGTCAATAATTTCGAAGTTGACTTTGGTCAATATTCCTTTTATCATTGTGTTAACATTTTTCCAGAATCCAATAGGTTCAATTAGGCCTTGGTTAGCTAGTTTCAGGTATATGCCTGAATCGTATAATTGAGGTCTTCCTAACTGTTCCCATGTGTCTCGAGTCATAATATTTACCTGTGATCCAAAATCGAGTACAACTTGTCGAACATGGTATCCTTCAATTTCTAGGTTGACAAGTGGGTCGGCATCACTTTTATCTTTTTGGTTTAAGCTGTAGATATTCTTTGTTTGTTTTTCAGTGCTTTTGTTGTGTTTTATTTTATACAGTAAGTCGATGAATTGAGATATTGTTTTATCTTTTTGTACCAAATGTATTAGTTCTTTTACTGTGTCTTGTCGATTATCATCTTCTTCTTCTTATCAAGCAAATTCTCTAAATATATTTGTTGCATCTTTATATATTTGTTTTTCTTTAACTGGGTCAGGATAAACATTTTTTTCTTTTATCTTGCTTATTTGGGGGTTATCATTCCCAATTTTCATCCCTTGTCAGGTTACGATATGCAAATTCTTTGTATTAATTATATCATGTTTTTGCACACACGACAATACATTAACATTTTTCTTCTTATTTATTTTTTCAATCATAGTAGGGAAATCCTCCAATGAGTGATCCCCTACTCCACAAATAGTACAGAATTTTAGGTTAGTCCAATCCTTGTATGGACAGTCTGCATATCGGTGTCCTTCCTTGTAACATGTGAAACATTGGATGGGCTAACGTGGTTGGTTGTCTTGATTCCCAGAGAATCGACCTCGACTTCCATAGCCTCCACGTCGTTTGTCAAACCGACGTTCGTACCAATGAGCTTCGTACCTTTGATTATTTTGGTCATTTTGTGCATTGTTTCGTTGCTCATTGTTCTGTGCAACTGCATTCGTCTGATATACTGCTTAATAATTTTGTCGATTCTTTAGATTCAAGTGGAATTCAGTGGTTTTATGATTTTTAGTTTCATAGATTGCACAACATGATGCTTTTCCATTCTCCATGTTGAATGGGAAATCTTTTCTAGTGTGCTCTCCATGCTCCTAGTAGATGTCACAAAAAGAATTTGTTTGCACAAATCGAACATCCTGTCGGCTAATATCCTGTCGACAGTTATCTTTCGAATGTCCGGTCTATGAGCATTTCGTGCACCAAATGTCCCGACTTTTAAAGTTTATCTCTTTTAAATATTTTTGCATGATCTCAAGCTATTCTTCCAGTCTATGATCTGTGGGGTATGCTGGAATATCCGTCATCCATTTCTACTTGTAAAGCTTTAGTAAGCGCACCCTCATAAGTTTTGAATGCCTCCAAACTTATGTGCCGACGAATTTTTTGTGACATACCTGCAAGAAACCATTGGATTAGTAGTTGTGCATCAATAACATAGTCCAATTGGCTGAGAAGGTCTTTCTAGGATTTGTCGTAGTCGCAGACAGTTTCTCCTAACTTTTGTGATGTTGTCTTCAATTTCTTAGCTGCCAGATGTTTTGCATTTGGATTTTTAAAAAATGATAAAAATTTCACTTTGACTTCTGCTTTAGTTGCTCCATGGGTTCTTTCAGAAAATGTCATAAACCATGTTAATGCTATTTTCCTTAAGGCTCCAACAAACTGCGCCATCTGTCTATCTTCATCTATAACTTGGTTTGCCTCCCATGTCAATTCACAGATGAACCATTGTTGTCTAGGATCTTTGTCGCCCTCATATAGAGGGATGTGTGCTGATCCGTGACCCATGTCGGAGTCACTATCACTGTCTTCTTTAGGAGGTGGCAGTGGTGGGGGTAGCGGGATGTTTTTATTCTTTTGTGCAGAACTATTGTTGACATAACTCTCATTTTCGTCAGTCATATTAGTTGTCATTTCTTCTTCGACAAGTAGTCAGTCGGGGTCGACTTCTCCTCTCGATGTTCAAGTACAATTATTTATCTGCAGCTCCAAATTTTCTGTATCTTCCAAATATGTATTTGGCAGGAGGGGTGCTCCTTCGTGTGTCGAGTAAAGTAAGTGGATAGCTCGGTTGGAGGGTAATTCTTAAAGCATGACCCAATTTCCTTCTTCTAGTCAATGGATAAGTAGATGATTATCATCATTTTTCTTGTTGTCTAGTCAGCTCCAAATACCAAAGTCACTAGCTCTTAGTTTGAGGTCCTCTTTGACCATGGTTTGTATCCTGGTACTCGGATTCGTCGGAGATAGAGGTCTTACCTCTTGGGGAACTTCTAATTGGAGAGCTTCTCGCTTCTCTATCCACAAATCTTCTTCCATAGGGGACGCTTCTTCTTCCACACCTTCTTCATGTCGGTCATGACCCGACTCTATCGGCTTTCTCTCTTGGTCTGTCACCCTAGTACTCATTCCTCTTTGCAGCGCTATAGCTCTTTCTCTTCTTTCTTCCATTCTTTGCAGCCTCTTCTCCCTCTCTATTTTTTGAAAGTCCACCGTACCTTTATGTGACACTGTCCTTTCGATTTCCCTTTTAGGTTGACTTTTCATTGCTAGTGAATGGTATCTCTTTAGTTGACTAGAATCCTCTCCACTTTACCTTGACATACGACCAGCTACCCCCCCATTGCCTACCCGATGCTTTAGAAAGATCGAATAGTTTTGTTTAATTGCTTAGGAAATATTCCCACTCCCTTTTGGCAATGAATTTCTCCCACTTCTTTTGTTTCTCCATCCAGTTAGTATTTTGTGGCGGTTCGCGTAGTAATGGACGAGGTTCAACGATATGACCCACTCCTTTCTCTATCAGGAACTTGAACAACAAGGTCGATAAGGAACAAAAGGATTGCTTAGTGAGGTCTGTATAGAACTTCTTCTGAATGGCTTCTACCGAAATTCTCTCCTCTATAGCTTTCTCCTCGCAGAAGTCATCGGTGATTTTTTCAAACCACTTCGACAGGTTTTTTCTTCCCCCTCGAATTAGTTTGTCTAGAAGCTATTAGTATTTAATCGCTTCCGGATTTTTCATCTTGAAGTTTCTTTAGAAGCTGGGGTACTGATTCTACAAAATTCTCATGAGTCTCGGTAAAGAACCTTTCTTTTTCTTGCACAGTCGTTAATATGCTTCTTCGTGCGTAATTTTGCAAGTAGTTTGCTATTTTACGCTCCCACCAGTCCTTAATCTCTTGTTTTGATATTATCTACTTGTATACATCTCAGACATGTACTACCAGCAACAGAACCAATGTTGTAATCTCACAGATCACATAGGGTTACCAATAATACACATTAAGAACATACATACATAACAAATACTAGAGACAAGAACAAGTAAGCAAAATAACAGATTATATTATAATGAAAGGGTCCATACAATACAGAGAACTAAACCGATTTCTCATCTGGCTAAACAGCCTAATATATATTAATTACAAACATTTACAAATAACTACCTGTCGGTTCAGTCAACCGACATGACCTTATGTGGCCAACCTAATATCTCATTAGTCGGCTGATCAACTAAGTTGGCTATCGTTCAAGTTGGCTTACCGACCTGCTCCTCCAACATGGCTCGATGCTATGAAGATCACCTGTTGGATCGAAACCAAAATTTCACCCGCCATTGCATCTCCATACTTTGAAAATCACCCATCGGCTCGAAACCAAAAACATCACCCACTGTTGCTGCTCCATACTTTGAAAATCACCCGCTACTGCAACTAAAGAACATTTTTTGACTTATTGAAAGAACCAAGTTTGCATGCATCTCTTTCAATCTTGTGCATTCCTCTTTCCTTCTGGTCTAGCTGCCATCAATGACAACCACAAAACATTTGTGTCAATCTAGCCAACAATCTCCCCCTTTGGCATTGATGGAAACGCAAAATTTCTGGAACACCTTCTTTTGATATGCCTTTTGATTTTCTCTGGAACACCTTCTTCTGATATGCCTTATGATTTTCTAGCTGATTTGAACATCACATGAAATTCTCCCCCTTTGACATCAATGTCAAAAATGTTGTGTATAAAAACAACTCCCCCTATCAAGATAGACTCAAATATTTGTCACTTCAAAATCCTACCAGATGTTCAATAAACACAAGCTCCCTATTTTAAAGTGAACAAATTATTTGGAATAGGATATGATACCTAGATTCTGGCGTAGGTACTGAAACTGTGTCTTTGGTAAGGGTTTAGTGAAGATATCAACAGTCTGTTTTGAAGAAGGGATAAAATTCAATTGAATTAATTTGTTTGTAACCTGCTCCCTTAAGAACTTATACTTAATAGGTATGTGCTTGGTCTTGGAATGAAGGACTAGATTTTTAGACATACTAATGGTGCTGGTATTATCATAATGGAGAGGAATGGGGTCAGCATATTTTACCTCCAGGTCTGCCAATGTCGGAATCATCCAGAGAATTTGGGTACAATAGGTGGCCACAGCAATGTACTGAGCTTCTATAGTTAATAAGGATATTGAGCCTTGCTTCTTACTCAACCATGCAACTAAAGAATCACCTAAGAATAATGCACCTCCACTTGTGCTCTTCCTTTCATCCAAACATTTTTCCCAATTGGCATCTGAATATGCAGTTAACTGAAGATTTTATTTTCTAGGGTACCAGAGACCATAAGTCATTGTTCCCTTCAAATATCTGAATATTCTCTTCACAACCACCAAATGACTTTGCTTAGGAGCAGGTTGAAATCTTCCTACCATTCCAATAGCTTGCATGATATCAAGACAAGATGCTGTGATGTATAAGAGAATTTCTATCATCGATCGATATGTTCTCTAATCAACATCTGGTGAGGGATCATCCTTGCTAAGTTTACACCCAACAACCATAGGTGTCCTGACAGGTGATGCGTCTTCCATTTGAAATTTCTTCAACATCTCCTTCAAATACTTCTCATGGGATAGAAATAAGCCTTCAGGACTCTGGATAATGCGAAGACCAAGAAAAAATGATAGTTATCCTATCATTGACATCTCAAACATAGATTGCATGGCATTATCAAACAACTGTACAGAAGAATGATTAGTGCATCCAAATATGGCGTCCAAATATGACGTCATCCACATACACCAAAACTATTAATAGATTATCTCCTTCAGATTTGATATACAAGTTACTGTCAATAGTACCTTTCTTGAAACCTTTGTCTTGTAGATATTTGTCCAGTCTATGATACCAGGATCTGGGTGCTTGTTTTAATCCATATATAGCCTTTTTAAATTTGTAGACATTGTCCGGATTATCTGTTAGTTGGAACCCTTCGGGTTTCTATATATAGACTTCTTCTTCCATATCTTCATTGAGAAAGGCTGACTTAACATCCATCTGATATACTTTGAAGTTCTTATGAGTGGCATAGGTAATAAAAATTATGATGGCTTCCAATCGTGCTATTGGTGCAAACGTTTCATCAAAGTCTTGTCCCTCAAATTGGGTGTACCCTTTGCAAACTAATCAAGCTTTATTCCTTATGATTTGTCCTTATTCATTCATATTGTTTTTAAATACCCACTTGGAACCTATTACATTTTTATCTACAGGTCTAAGAACCAGCTCCCAAGTGTTATTTTTCTCAGTCTTATCAAGCTCTTTATTCATGGCTATAACCCAATATTCATCTTTAATAGCCTCTTCAAAATTCTTAGGTTCTATCATAGATAGGAAGGAAATATGAGAATGTTCTATAGCTTTGATCAATTTTCTTCTTGTCTGCACTCCTTCATTCTTGTCTCCAATTATCTGACTTTCAGAATGATTCTTCTGGACTATTCTAGAAGGTGTTTTTGTTTCTATCTACTGCCTTGAATCTGCCTACATGTTTGCATGTTCATTATGTGACTCTGAATATTCTTGTTCTGATTCTTAGACCTATTTTTCTTTAGCTTCAACTGTATCTTCAATATCTTCTGTATATGATTCGACACTATTTATTTGAATGTCTTTCATGGGGATTCCTTCATCAATTTTGATGTTAATGCAATCAACCAATTCGTGCAACCTTTTATTATAACAAGTATACCCTTTACTGTTTGTAGCATATCCTAAGAGGATACCTTCATCAGCCCTGTCATCATATTTCCCAAGATATTCATCATTATTTTTGATATAACACTTACTTCCAAAACCTTTAAAGTGTTTAATAGAAGCAAGTCTTCCAAACCATAGTTCATAGGGAGTCTTATCACTGTTCGGCCTTAGATGAGCTTTGTTAAGAATATGAACATCAGTGTGAATTTCCTCTACCCAGTATGTCTGAGAAATATTCTTTTTGTTCATCATTGATCTTGCCATATGTTGTACTAACCTATTCTGTCTTTCAACAACTCCATTCTGTTGTGGGGTCCTTGGAATAGTGTATTATATCTTAATTCCATTTTTACCACAAAAATCCTTGAAATATCCTTAAAAGAACTCTCCTCCTCTATCAGATCTTACTACCTTTAGTCTTTTTCCTGTTTGATTCTCAGTCAGATCCTTAAAAGATTTGAATTTTGCAAGTGCCTTAGATTTTTCTTTTAGAAAAGTAACTCATGTAAGTCTAGAATAATCATCAATGAACAACATAAAATATCTTTCTCCTCTTATGCGTTCTTTTCTTGATGGTCCACACAGATCCATATGAACTAACTGAAGTGGTTTGTCTATTGATGTGAAGTTCTTGGATTTAAACTGTGTGCGAGTTAGTTTTCCCATTTGACAGGGTTTACAAACACAATCATATGGCTTTGATATCTTTGGAAGATATCTTACTACCCCATTGTTCACAAGTTTGATTATATGATCAAAGCTTAAATGTCCAAGTCTCCTATTCCAAAGCCAACTTTCATCATATTTGCTTAGATTCCATTCTTCTTGTTCGTCTTTTAAGACATAAACAATGTTTTCAGTTCTTATACCTTTTGCAAACAACTCTCTTGAGAGTACAGACTTTATCTTGCAATCTTCAGAGGTGAAAAAAACTTCACATCCTTTGTCACAAACCTGACTGACATTAAGAAGATTGTGTTTTAATCCATCTACAAATAGCACATCTCGAGCTTTATCTTTGCCTTTACTCAACTTGACCACTCCTTTTCCTTTGAGTTCCATGGGGCATCATTTCCAAAAGTTACATTTCCCGATTTATTTTCACTTAGAGACAGAAATTTACTTTTATCACCACTCATATGTTTGGAACATCCACTGTCAATGTACCAGGGGACTTTTTGCTTTTGGATAGAGAGGACTAAGCCACATTTATTATCTTCTTTCTTCTTCCAAAATTTATTACTTTTAGAAGAATAATTCAAACTTGGGTCTGTTTTGTAATCCTTCAGATGACAATTTAAAGCCTTGTGGCCAAAGTTATGACAAACATAACAGTATGGCTCATTGTATAGTAAATCAAAAGAATTGTTATTTCTATCAGGAGTTATTCTCTGAGATGGATGCAGTTCTTATTTGTTTGCTGACTTTCTTGTTCTATGTTGTAGCCTTCGACTATTCCTTGATTTCATGTTTCTAAAATCAAATGCACAGTTTGCAGCTTTGTGACCAAAGTTAGAGAAATATAAACAGTAACCATAGAAGAAATTTTGGTACCTTAATCTTGGAAGTCTTTCCTTTTGTTGACTCTATTTTTGAACATTTCTTGGTTGGCGATTCTGATATGAATTTTTGACTCTTGTACTTGCCTCATTTCCTTTTGTTTGCATAGTAGGTTCGCATTCTAACTATTTGTTGCATGAACCTTCTTCGTAGCCAAGACTTGTATTTACCCATGGGGACCTTTGCTTGCTGAGAATGTTGTTCAATTCTTCTGAGGCCTTGATACTAGATAGATTTTGGTGGTACAAAGCTTGAAATTTCTTCAACTCTCTCCTAGATGCTACTACTTATGCTTCCAAATCTTCACGTCTCTTTTTCTCTTATGTTAATTGTTGTTTGAGAAGTTCTTCTATCTTCTTTTCTTCTTCTAGTTCTACTTGTAGCAGGACAATGTCTTTACTTGGGTTTTTGGCACTCTTTTCATACTGCACCAGTAACTATTTTTGTTTTCTTTCCTTTAATTTGAGCCTGTTAATTTCCTCCAGAGCACTGATTAGTTCCCCTTCCATGTCCACCATGGCTTCTTCCTCATTCATATCACTTTGTGTATTTCCAATATCATCTATGGCCATAAGCAAAAAGTTGTTCACTTCATCTTCACCAGATGAATCACTATCTGTTTCTTCTAAAGAGTCAACTCATTTACACACAGGATTTTCTTTTTGTGTTTGGCCTCTTTACTATATTTATTAAATTAATAACTTTCATCATCATGAGCAGCCTACCTCTTGTGCTTGAGGGGACATTTGGAAGAGAAAGGACCTATTTTACCACATTTAAAACATTTAAAGGGAATTTTTCCTTTGTATTTACTGAACCTTTATTCAGTCTCCTTATAATTGTTTCCTTGGCTGCATCCATTTCATAATCAACGTCCTTATTTGCTTTAAAAGAAGCTTCTCTAGCAGTGAGTTTGTCTTTACCAATACTCATTTCATAGGCTGTCAGAATTCCTAGAAGTTGGTTCATAGGAAGAGCTTTGAGATCACTCAGTTCTTCTATTACTGAGACTTTAGAATTGAATCTTTCAGGTAGATATCTTAGAATTTTTTGAACTAAGAAGGATTCATCAAGATTTTCACCAAGACCCTTCATGGAATTTACAGTTTCTTCTATTCTTAGAAAATACTTACTGACGATCTCATCCTCATTCATCTTCAGCTTTTCAAATTTTAGTCTATATGTCTGAAGCTTGGCATCCTTCACCTTTTCATTTCCTTCATAACTGTTTACAAGCTTGTCCCACATTTCTTTCACAGATTCGGGGTGCATTACTTTGTCAAATTCGGCCTCTACAAGACCACTTAGGATAGCATTGATTTCCTTGGCATTAAAACTGAATTCTAACTTGTAATCTCTTGAGGCTAGCACAATTGGCTTTACATAGCCAGTCTCTACTACATCCCACACATTAGCTCCCAAAGACATTATATAGGTTCTCATTCTAACCTTCAAAAAGGAAAAATTGGTTCCATCAAATAGAGGAACCTTGTTTGATGAAGTCCCTTCATAACTAGTCATGTTTAAGCTTTCAGATCTACCTTTAGACAAAATCCTACCCGCTCTGATACCAATTGTTCAAATTGTTCAAATAACTAAGAGGGGGGGGGGTGAATCAGTTATTTGTAAATCTTAAACCATTTTCATTTTTAAACATTATTATTGACTGCAGAATCACAATTTTTATAATATAACAAGTATAATAGAAGAAATGATGATTATTAATCACACACACACAGATGATATATAGAAAAAAATATTCATCGTTATTTGAGCACCTACTCAAATGAGGTTGCAACCTATGTTCTACAAGTTCCTTCTTGTGGAGAGAACCAACCCTCATAATTTTTCTAGCACCCACTAAGATAACATTTTCCAGCTACAACTGGAAGAAAGCACCAACTTCCACTTGTACAGACTTTAATTTGTACAAAGAAAACCAATAGTTTTCCCTAGCACCACCCTTCCACCCTTGTTTCTCATATTTAAAACATGTTCTGTATAATATGTAGAAAAACATATATAACAATGCATACTAGCTCTGTTCTGATCTACTTTTGGATTTACCTTGGTTCCCCTCATTGTCTCTGTTCTGGATATTTAGAGTCATTGGTCATTCTGTGATTTTCTCTTCTCTTCATTCTTCAGCACTTGTGGAGTTCATCATCTCCTCTAAACTGTACACTTACTCTGTTCGTTTCATCTTACATTTATACACATACATCACAACCGCTTCAACTTCCAACCTTTTATGTTCCTACACATCCATTCGAGCTGCTTCAGCTTCCCCACTCTTCATTTCTTGATCAAGAATTAGTCATCATTCTATACCTTCCTGTAACCATTAGATTATACCCGTAATGTTTTCTAACATATTATGATTTATGCCTTTAAGCGCTTCACAAAGTTCCTTTTCCTTCCATCGTAGCGACTATGAACTTGGGAATTTTACCATAGTAGCGGTCATGAACAAAAGAAACCATCTACCGTAGAAATTCGTTGGTCGTTTGCAGCTCAAAAACGATAAGTCCTTTGCCTGTCGTTGCGGCTCGAAAGTTGGGAACCATCCGTGGGGATTATCCATCGTAGCCGCTCAAAATCTGGCAACTTATCCATGGGAACCATCTGCCATAGTGGCTTGAAACCAAAAATCCATCCTCCGCCATTGCAGAACGAACCCAAAAATCCATCCACCGCAGTGGCTTGAAACCAAACAATCGTCCACCATAAGAATAAAAACTCCATTCGCCACCATTGCGGCACGAACCCAAAACTCCGTGCACTATGGCGGCTCAAAACCAAACAACCATCTGCCTTAAGAACAAAAACTGCATCCACCGTCGTTATAGATCGAAATCAAAATTCCATCCATCACGAAACCAAACCTTCATCCACCGTCGTTGTGGCATTAAACCAAAAACTCTATCTGCCGTAGCGGCTCGAAACCAAAACATCACTCGTCGTTACGAATCCATGCTATGAAGATCACCCATCGGATTGAAACCAGAATATCACCCACCGTTGCAGCTCCATACTTTGAAAATCACCCATCGGATCGAAACCAAAAACATCACCCACCGTTGCGGCTCCAAACTTTGAAAATAACCCACTACTGCAACTAAAGAACATTTTCCGACTTAGTTAAAGAACCAAGTTTGCATGCATCTCTTTCAAGCTTGTGCATTCTTCTTTCCTTCTGGTCTGACTGCCATCAATGAGAACCAGAAAACCTCTGTGTCGATCTAGCCAACAATCTCCCAACAAAAGCATATGGGATATAGTGACCATTTAAATCATGCAGAACAAGTGGGATATGGTTACAATTTTAAGCATGCATAACTTATAACTATGATTGAGCACATTTTAATCTTGGCGCTTGTAGTGAGAGTGGGTTTATTTACCTCTACCAACATTTTCTTATAAGGATAATCATCATCAGGATCATCATCACAAATAGAGAGGGTGAATCAATGGTTGGAAGGTTACTTGAGGAACTATGTTAGTGGGAAACCAAAAACATGGATCAAATGGTTGCATTTGGGTGATTTTTGCTAGAATACTACTTTTCATATGTCCATTGGCATGTCTCGTTTCAAAGAAATTTATGGTTATGATGCATCCACTTTTATTGAGCACATTACCTTGGGATTTCACCTTGGGATCCATGTGTTTTGGATTATTGTATGTGTAGGTGTGCACTCTATCAAGAACATCAAGAAATGCAAGGAGATTCGTGATTCATAATGTGTACCTACACATTTTGAAGCATGCAGTGAATACTTTTGCAACATCATTATGAAATATGGTTATATGGAGGTTTTAACAAATAAATTTGGTGTTTCTATAGTTTCCCTTGAGCATAGATATTATGGAAAACGATATAAAAAATCACATGTTCAAAGAATCAACTACAAGATACCTTGGTGTATTGCTCTGCCTAATGTTTCCTCACCTTACTTGTGGATTTATAGAAATATGATTCAAGCTCTGAACTTTGAAAATTTTCCAAGTGTCAAAATATAAATTATTTAGGAGTTTGAGAAAAGGTTTTAAAATGATGTTTCACAAGCTCCTAAAAGTGTTTTCGGAGGCTAAAAATAATTTAGGATGCTCAAAGACAGTTATTCAAAATGTTTTTTCATATCCCTAAATTCTTCAAGGGATATCAAGTTTCAATTGTTAGGCCATTTCAAAGGTAGAAAAGGATTGTTAAACTCATTGCTTTTATAAGCTCCAAAATCATTGTGATAAAGCCACATGTCGGATAGTGAAAACAATGTTCTATGTTCAAAGAATCAACTACAAGAGACATCAATGTATTGTTCTACCTAATGTTTCCTCACCTTATCGTGGATTTATAGAAATATGACTCAAGCTTTTGAAAAATTGCCAAGTGTCAAAATCTAAAGTATTTATGAGGTTGAGAAAAGGTTTTTAAAAAATGTATCACACGATCCTAAAAGTGGTTTCAAAGGCTAAACTAGTTTAGGATGCTCAAAAAAAAGTTTTAAAAATGTTTTTTCATATCCCTAAATTCGTCAAGGGCTATGGAGTGTCAACTATTAGGCCATTTCAGACGTATAAAGGTTCATCAAACTCATTTCTTTTCTTATAAGATCCAAAATTAATGCGATAAAGTAGAAATCTATGGAAACAATTTTTACAAAAATATTTGGGTCTCCCCCCAAGTCCGATCTCTATCTAATTCCACAAGTCAACTTTGCCTCCAAACCCACCAAACCATGCATACAAGCTACAAGCCAAGAGTCAAGCTAAGTATCATATGATCCCACCACATGAGCCCATTGTGGATAGTATTTTTTCAACTGTTAGGCCATTTCATGTGTATAAAGGTTCATTAAACTCCTTCCTTTTCTTATAAGCTCCAAAATTAATGCGATAAAGTAGAAAGCCATGGAAACAATTTTTTACAAAAATATTTGGGTCTCTCCCCAAGCCTAATCTCTATCTAATTCCACAAGTCAACTTTGCCTCCAAACCTACCACACCATGCATACAAGCTACAAGCCAAGAGTCAAGCTAAGTATCATGTGAGCCCACCACATGAGCCCATTGTGGATAGTATTTTGCACAATGCATCAATAAACATATAAAAGACCAACTTATATAAACTTTGAAGTTTTTATTCTCACTAACATTAATGTCTCATAGGTTCCCAAAAGAAAAAAACTATGATTGTGTATTTGGTCATGGGATTTGCAGTCGCTCAGGTATGATGAGAATGGGAATAAAGAATGGAATATGGACATTGATCTCATTATGTCCAATAATCCTTTAATTAGGGAAATGTAGGGCCTAGGTAGAAGTACAAAATCACAAATATGTTTGATTTAATTACAACGCCTACAGAAATAATGGGTCTCCCACATCATGGTTTTGATTTTCTTTTTAAAGGGGGTATGGATTCTAAGTTCGTACTCCTAATTTGATGAGAGTTTTGTTTTAGTGTATTGTACATACTTTGTTAGTGTGAGGAAGTTAATTCAAATGATCTATCCTCCTACACTTGGCAATTTATAGCCTATAACAGGGGACCAAATTGCTAACCAGTATAATAGGGCATATCCATTTATATACATAGCGCATGCCAAAGAAATAAGAAAAAACATCATAAACCATTAAGAGTCTTTGAGAACATTCTATCACAACCACAACAAATTATCCGACAAATATAAGGTCAGAGAAGGAGATCTTAAGGTCAAAGAATTGAGATTAGTTCATTGCTTGTGAAGCTTAATAATGGTTTTAAGATTCCAGTAGTTGAGTTTCAAGTCCCATTTTGAAGTGGATAGCCATACATCCACTAGGGATTGAATCACTCTTGGTGTTTGTCAAAGAGCTGAATAAGAAATGTTGATGAACATCCATGGATAATTGGTATTTTAGATGAGTGAAGATGTTTTTAGGAGAAATAAATGATATATATGTTTTTTGCAATGTGTTTACACTTTACCTTAGTTTGAAGAGAAACGTTATCAAGATTTGAGCCAAATTGCTTAGTTGGTAGGCTTGTTGGCTTCCAAAGACAACAATTTGCCTCATGAGGGAAAATCACTATCCTTTATGCAAGCAATTCTCCCTTACATCTCAAGGTAGATTAAATTAGACTCTATTAGGCATAGAAGGTTATCAAATTTTATATATTTGGGAAATATTAAACTAGAAAAGATGGAATTGATGGCCTAAGAGGCCAATAGGTGTCCAAGGTTACTGATTTTTCCATAAATCATTTTAGGTCACAATTTTACTCAGAGAGAATCACTCACCATGTAAGGCTGTTACTGTATCTCTTCAAGATGATGTCGAAGGTAATGAAGAAGTAGTAGAAGATGATGATGATAAAGGTAATGAATATGATGACGACGAAGATGACGATGGTGATGATGATGATGATAGTGATACAATGACAATGCCGATGACAGTGATGATCATTTCCATCATTGTTATCATTGTCACCATTCATCTCGTTGTCATCATCATTATATTTTCCATTGTCATCGTTGTCGTCATTATGTTCATCATCATTGTCATTGTGATCATCATCTAGTTAGTTCCTTAGTGTGCCAATTTGAATGATAAATTACAGGTATGCAAGCTTAGTTTAAATATGAGTACATTTACTCATGCCATGATGCAAATATGGGAGAGGTATGGGATTTTAATGCATCTTCAACTCACGTGTATTGTCCTTACGTGATCCAAATGCTACTTACCTAAAAGATTACAATCTCTACTAATTCAAACAATGTAAAGACAAGCAAATCCCACTCCTTATCACACTCTATGGACACAAGGTAACACGTAGGTGGTTGATTTATTGCTTTGGTTTGGCACACTAAACCAAACAATAGCCACTGGATGGGATGACATTTTTCTACTAAAAAGAAATCATGGGAAGGAATCTATGTCTATAGGGCCCACCCAAACCCATGGGCTATTGTAAGTCCTACAAGAAGGATAGTGGTGGGGCAGGAAGAATGATTCATTCCCCTCATGCATATAAAGATTTCATGTGATGAGAATTTCTTTCATACCTCATCCATGGGGCTATATTGGTGATTAGATTAGATTAAAAAGAGAAATACCCCCTCCCCTCAACCTGTTTAACTTCATCTTCAAGTGTTAGCACCTTAGAAATCAACACTTTTAGTTGCCATGAAGAGGGTGACCCAAATGTTGGGAAAACAAATCATGAGTAAATATTGTTCTATGCCAATGTAGAAGAGTACAATAAGTGAGGGGTATAGCCTCATCAAAAAGAATGTATTTGTTGGATTAGTATAAATTTTTATCACCAGTGAGTGAATTCATAGGGAAAATCATCATGGGTAGAGGGAGGAACAAATTTCCCTTCTCCTTTTTTTTTTTTATAAACTACGATGTGATAGATTAAAAGGTTGTTGCAAGAAATTTTGTGAAAGAGAAAACTATTTATCATAAGGGTAATTTTCCAAGTACTCGACATTCTTGATTTGTGCTAAAGTGAGGTATTTAAATATAATGGTTGGCATGAGACTACAACTTCTTGGCCTCGTCAATTTCAAGAAGTGTGCACAAAGTTTTCATTATAGGAAAAACATGAGGCATGGTTGAAGCATCAGTGATGGCAATGAGTGCAATCATACAAACCTCAAGACTTATGAATGTTGATTGGTCATGTAGAGTGTGCATCAAATATTTTAAATCTACCATCATAGAGGGGTTATTGATTATGTTATTAGGATTAATGATGACATTATGTCCTTCCATATGTATTGTGTCTTGCCAAATCCTTAGAAGGGTGCATTTTTGTCACTCATAGGAGATTTTGGATTCATACCTTTGGGATAAGTATGGTGGGGAATGAGGTCTCCCCATGTTACTTGGGGTATTCATACTATGGCTAAGGACAAGGATTATCTTGGTTTTATTGATGTTGAAACTCAAGGTAACATCTTGGATACTAAGAAAGTTGTTGGATGTGTGGAAGGCTCCGAGTCTCCTTGGAAGGTTTTGATGGGGCACATGTTACTTATGACTTAGAATGTTGGTAAAGTCAAAGGTTAGATTAGATTATGGATATGGACTTATATAAGGTTTCATTTTTTCCCTTATATTATATATATAATCTTTTCCCCTCTTCAAAATAGAGTGCCTCCAATTCACACAATTTCAAGGCATTACTGATCGTCAATGACTAAATGGTGTTTTTTTTTTGCTACTACATGTGAAATGAAAGTGTAATCTTGAACTATGGATGCAATAACCACCCACTAAAATTCATCTTTGAAATAGAGTTCCTATAATCCATGATATTTTGGGGTGCTAGATATCATATATAAAAATAAAAAAATAAAAAAATATAGAAAATACTTAAAATTATATAATAAAACTAGATCATTTTAATTTTGAAGAGTTTCAATTTTGGCGCTTGTTTATATCCTATGGCCAGAAGCGGGAACAATTTTTTGTTGGATGTGGACCGAAGGGAGTAGCTGAAGGGGGCCAAGAAGAGGAAGTAAGTTCAAATTCAGCTTTTGCAACAGGCCCTAGCCATCACAAGGCCAAAGAATTTGACATCTCCATTTGGGAGATAACCCCCTTTGTGAGCTGGAATTGGAGCAGAGGAGATGTGGTTACTGTATAGGAGGGATTAAAATGTATAAGAGCCAAGGAAAGCATTTCTATGGAGCCATTTATAGATAAGCAACTGCTATGGAAGCTCGAACAAACCCTAGGTATGCAATATTCATCTTAAATGATTAGAAGTGGAAATGATTTTTTTAGTAATTTATCGGTCGTCAAATATGGATCTAGTAGGGCTTAGATCCTTTTAGATTTTTCTCAAAACCACTAGATTGGTCAAATAGGGCTCTCAAATTCCTTTCTTGGAAATATTCATTGGTAGAATCTCTCTTTTTTTAGAAACGAATACAAAAGTTTCTCTCTTTTTTCCACATGAATGATGCAGAAGTTTCTCTCTTTTTTTCACATGAATGATGCAGAAGTTTCTCTATGTTTTCCCTGGTACATGACTTATACCAATATATTGGCCTTGTTGTAGTGGTTTTAAATATTTATGAGGGTTTTAACTTTAATGTATTTTTTATTCTGTTAGCACTCCGCATCTCAGTGAAAACACTTTTTCTGCTACTTGAATGTTTTTGTGAGAGAGTTTCGCTATTTATGAAATCATAAATATCAAAGTCGATATGCAGATGCCTATCCCATTCTTGTTCTAGAGTAGACCCCAGTTGTAGAGAATAATTTCCTTGTCTATCTACTATGATTGCTTGCTTACGGTAGCAACCGATATTTGTGGTGGTGTGTTCCTGTGGATTTTTACAGAAAATTTGTGATTATTTTTCTATGCTATGAATTTACAGCATTATCCATTCCCTTTCTTTGAAGTGCCATTTGTGTTCCCCTATTTTTCCTACAATGACATTATTCTATAGAGAGTATTATGAGATTTCATTCATTTTCTATTTAGGCTTTGTGTTGTCTCAGTTTTAATATCGCTTTCAGTCTAGAACAACCTTTCACCTACACTTCAATCACTTAATTGGTTAATTTCATGTTGCTGAATTTCATTTCTCCATGATTTTAATTTGTGGAAATGCGAAATATTTGTTATGTATAGTGGAGATTGTGAGATCCAGCTTTAGTTTGGGTGTAGAAATTCATGCATGAGATTTGTCCTGCATTTTTGTTGGCTGTGAAGCTCCCTTCAATTCACTTCTCCAATCATATGCAACAATATAATGTAGTAGTGTGGTGGGTCGGAGAGTCGTTCAACCATTGGTAGCTGTTAAAATGAATACATGCTTAAAAAACACTCAATTCTTTCATATTTTGGTTTCAAATTTGTCGTTGTATATTAATAGGTGGATATTTTTAATTTATAACTAGTGTTTGAAAGGAATACATAAAATTGAATATATTTTAAAATCTATTCAATTATGGTCACATGTAATTAAGGAAGTTTATAGTTTTTGTTATAGTTTTGTCAATCAATTCCTTTGCCTACCTTACATCTAATTTTCTGGTTTTTTAAAGAGTGTTCAGACTTTGCATCCAGATGACAAGCAGATAAACGAGCATAGTAGAGAACTTGGTCTAGTACCTCTACAAGTCAAATTTCATTTCCAGACTAAATGCACTCAAATTAAGGTATGCCATGAAATTTTGACTGGTTTTAAAGCCCTTGAAGATAGTTTTATTCAATATATTGTATCAGGATTATTATGTCTCAAATTTTGCTTCCTTTTTTCAATTCACAAATATTTGTTTAAATGGGAAGAACGTATCAGTTTTTTTATTTCTCCACATCGAAATTTATTGTCATCTATATAAAATGTTTTACGAACTGTAAAAAGGTGTATGTGTTGTTTATGAGGAAACAAATGTTATGTACTTGATTTGGGGCATCCTTTCCCATTTCATACCAAGGATATTTTATTTATAGCCTACCTAAAAATATTTGCTCAGAGTAATGAAAAAATACAATAAACAAGGATCCACTTTTTTTTGAATCCTGAAGCAGGTTAAAATGCCATTAGGACTCATGAGTACAACCATCTTGTTGAAGCTACCACAAGTATCAGAATCATATTGAATCCCTTTCATGGCAGAGTCATGCCGATATTTTCATTTGGCACAGACTGAGGTTGCAACAAATAAGCTGGATAGTACTGATTAACTTATTCCACTAGCAAAAATACTAGGCTTATGCACCTACCAGATGGCATTATCCCCCTGAGTTTTTACAAGTTATACTAAGTTTAGTCAAAGGATCCACACCAAAATATTTTTTAATTCTTAAAATTCAAAAAAAAATGGCGAGAGAAAGAGGGAATCATTTCCTTTAATGGAAATAAGATTTGAAAAAATATGTCCTCGAACCCTTGAGCAAGATCACAAAATAAGGGTAGACGATGCATCCCATTATCCAAATTTTCATTTTTAGTTTGAATCCTACATGAAGCAGCACCAGTCGAATGAAAATCCTAGATTATTTATCATTGGATTTTGATAGGTGTAACTAAATTGATGCAAGCTTTTGGTTTTGAATATTAATGGTGTGAATACCTTCCTAGGATACTCCCTCTGCTTCATGAATAAGTCACCCTTTAATAAAACCAAACTGATCTTGAGAAATATATCTGGAAAGAATAGTCTTGATGTAGACTGTTATTATATTAGCAATAATTTTGTACACTTTATTGCATAAGTAAATAGTCATGAAATTAGCAAAGGATACTGGATGATATTTTTTTGGAATCAAGTCCAGAAAAGTGGAATTCAAAGTGCTCAAAACATAACCTGAAAGCATCACTCCTTTAAATACCTTCAATATACCCTCTACCAACAACTCAATAAAAGTCGACAAGAAACTTAGGTGACCACCCATCGAATCCAAGGATTTTTTTTTCTTGGAAGACTTTAAGCATAGCTAATAACTCTTCTAGTCTGTAACAGATACTTGTTCTCTTTTTTTTCAACCATATGTGGAAAGTTTCTAATAGCCTAATACAGACAATCCATATCTTGGTTCACGGGGTCTGAACCACATCCCTTAATATATAACAATTTTTCCTGTGAGTATAAAATACCTACCCATTCTGATTCTATTTTTATTTATCACCCTGTTTGAATACCTTTATAGTAGGGAAAAATTTATTTTTGTGCTATAGCTGCTCTTCTTCCATGGACTAATTATTAATGGTCTGTTGCAACCTAGTTGAAAGGTATTTGTTTCTAGTACCTTAATTTATTTATTTATAAAGTTTTTCCATGACTCCTTTGTTTCCTGGGTCGTGATTGAGATTTCGTTGCAACCATATTCTCTGAGATATGTATGGTTATACTGTGGTGACGGTCTTTTCATTAATTACATTTCCAGATTCCCATCGAAAGTATACAATTTATCCGTCAATATATTTGTGTTTTGTTGCATTCAAGCTCATGTAATTCAGTGTTGCTCTCCAGATATTAAGTGGAAGTTCAGAACCTTGGCCGCCATTGGTGCAAGCACTTACTATGGTTACTACATCATTAAGATTAAGCTTCGAGAATTCAACATTTCTTGGCTCTAAGCTAACTAGGTTAGCATTCCATTGTCTCTCTCTATAAAGCCTCTTTTTGGCGTCAAGGAAATCCTCTTCTTGGTATAGATTTTACTGAGATATGACCTATATCATTACAATTAAGACATTGAATAGGTCCGGTTCAGCCTCCACCATGACCTCCTATGAAACCTCCTTGACCACGACCACAATTTTGGATTGTCATTGGTACTCTCTTCAACTTTGAATGAGGTGTTTTAAAAACTATTTTATATGAATTGTAAGTCTATATAGTTCTCTGTTTTGTGATGTGATGAAAAGGCGAAGAGAGGAGGTGTCACGTCCCCACCCCTCTTACCGACGAAGGAGAGGATGTGATCAAAGCACCAACTGCTGTTAAATGGGAAAAGTATCCCTGCGAACATAATATAAAAATGATTTGAAATAAAACATACACAGATGCACAAGTTATTAAAATTTAGCAGAAGAAAAATACATTCCATTCAAGAATTCAACATGTTCATCATAATTCATTTAAGCAAAAAATACAATTGCAAAGAAAGAATAGACAAGAGAATACTTATCTTGAAATAAGATTGTCCTGCAACTAGCTACGTCGCTGCAACATTCCACCCAACCATAGGCCAGTGTGCTCATCAATGTCTCAACAAAAATGCCACCCCCAAGCTAGGTATGATTCCACAAGTATCTAGGGAACAACACGAACAGGCTCACACATAGCCCAACTCAGACATCCACAGTCAAGCCAACACACCTATTAGGTTTCATAGACTGACGAGGAAACAAGCCAATAACATGCAGGTTCCTTGGACTTACTCAACCAAGAAAACACATTCTAAGGTACAACAGAACTCAGCCAAGCCAGCATAGTGGGTTTATCAGGCTGTAATTTAGCAAACAAGTAATATACCGCTGGGTTTATCAGGATAAACAACCAAGGAAACACTCGCATAAAGGATCAGCCAAGCAACACAAGGCCAAACATGACAAGACACATCCAAGCTAACACAAGGCCAAACACGACAAGACACATCCAATCCAACAGAAGGCCAAACATGACAAGACACAGCCAAGCCAACATATGGGTTTATTAGGCTATCCTCCAAGCCATCCTTCAAGTTGGGTTTGTCAGGCTTCTAAGGAATTGGACAAGAAGAACTGTTAAGATGGTAAGCTCATCCACATAGCTGAGGACACCTACACAAGACCTATCTGGCTTGGCAACCCCATGGTCTATAGACCCAACACAAGGAAGTGTCCCCTTCTCTGCTCCACAGTCCCTCGAGCTACCCCTTCCCTTCCAGTGCTCTTCAGGATGTACAGAGTAGGTTCACCAACCACTCTTATCTTATTGTGAGTTTCCACCCCAGGTTTATCAATCACATTCTACATCTCTTCCACTCCTAGTCTTGTACATAGTTCAGGCCAAACCAACAAAATATGCACATCAAGACACACATATTTGGGTTTAGGGAAAAAGGCTGGGAAACAAGATGAATTACCAATATGGTTGCAAACAGACCCCTAACAACAATTCGATTCCATGGACGTTTTGGCCCTAACGTGGCCAAAACAGACTCAACACAACCAAGAAAACGTGGCTCTGTTCTCCCACTCGCTTGGGTAACACGAACCAACGAAGTCCCACTGCAAAAAATATAAACACCCCCCAATAGAGATCCCAACCACTGGATAGTCACAAAACAATTTGTAGCCTAAGGAAAACAACATAAACACTTCCTAGGGAAAACAACACAGACACCTCCCAACAGAGGTCCCAACCATTGAATACCTTTTAACCCACTTCCTGGGCATGGGAAGAACATAGGAACTACAAATCACGAATGGGAAACACCCCACAGCTCCAAGGACGCAAGGAAGAGAAGTGCGTGGATGCCTCTAGGAATCACATGCGCACAACAACAAAACGTGAAATGGGAAAAAACCACCTGCGAGTTTCCCCTGCCTAAGGAGAAAACTATTTGAGTGAGGAAGAGACTGCCTCCTCTCTATATGAGCAATAACAATATCCTCCATCCCATGAGGGAAAAAATGGTTGAGGTCCCCCTCTTGGGAATGCATGTGATCAAGAGCTGAAAGCCCCTGCCAGATATGACGCTACCCATGCATACATTTTCCCAAGGAAATAACTTCCCAACTAACTCCCTTAGATGACTGGGCATAAAAGGTAAAAAGGGTATTTAACCATTTCATGGGTTTTCCCCTTTAGACAATACTTTTTCCCCATAGGCTGAAGGGTTTAAATAAATCCCCCTCCATATTCCTTATGAAATGATGCCCCCATCTCTTTAACGTTGCGACACGTAGCTAGTCATGGTATTTTATTAATGTAGCATTTTACATTGTGTCTCAAACACATTGTTCTTAGCTAGCACATAAAGCATCGGCATCGATTTTAATCACCGATACATAAGGCACTAAATCAATGGTGGGGTATTTGCCTTTAGCTCCACACCATGATTTAATATGATATTTACATCATATGCAATTTAATACCATGGGGTCCAAAACGGGGTGTTACATTCGCCTCCACCTTCAATAGAACTGTCCTCAGTGCTTTATAATATCGAAAAAAAATGCTATACTGGCACCTCCCTCAGTTCCCTATAGATTTGAACAAAGTGCCAATCACATGGCATCCTTTAGCTCCCACGCAGCCTCTTAGGGACAACAGTGCTTCCCTTGTACCTTTATATGTCCAATGGAATGGTCTAGAACTCGTCCAAGTCCTTGCTTGTGTGCATCAGCATACACCACAGGACCTGCTTTTGGTCCTGGAGAATCCTTCTCCTCAGCTTGGAACATTTCTGATGTCTTTGGCAATCGACAATCCCTATGCTCAAGCCCAAAAGAAATGAATCAATTACCATGTTAGTATTCACAAGATTTTCAAGAATCATATATGAATCACATGCACATGTATATTGACATAAAATTGACATGAACCAAATACTTATATGCCTAAGTGTGTTCTTTAGTTCCACAGGTGTCCGGCTTGGGTTTATACAACCACGACACCAACAAAACCTGCCCCACCCCACACAAGGATGGTACCTCTTCTCTGCAATACACTCCCTTGAGCATACCCACCCTTTTGGTGCTTTCTAGGGTGTACATTAAAAGGTAGCCAAATTTATGCAATCCTCGGATCACCTGAAAATACCCCTCAACTGAGGTCGGACAACTTTGTTCTTGAGCCCAACACCCCTTCAAGTACTTCAATAACAATTCTGTTCAAGAGCCTGCACCACCTCTAGGTGCTTACCAATTTCAAGTGCTTCCTTTCCAAACACCACAATAGATGAAATTCATATGTCAGATTCATTTCTATAGGATGCAATCTATAACATATTTTTAAAATCATGGTAGCATCATATGCTCATGTATATTTATAGGAAATCAACATTAATTAAAAGTTTGATAAGTAAACCAAATACTTATCTGTATAGCATCTCTTCAACTAGGATACTTTCAGCCCCACTTCAGATCCTCACACCTTCCTGGATGCTAAATAACATCTCTATCTTAAGGGCCCAACAACTCCTCCAAGTGATTACCAATGCTCAGGTGCTTCCTTTCCAAACATCATAATACCTAGGGGTTATTCTCTTTATGGATCCCGCACTCTCGTGACAGTCCCCTTCCGGCGTGAATGTGTGTGGAAAGAAGTCTAACCAGGTGTCTTACACCCTAGGCATCCCCAGTGATGCATATCAGTGCTTAGTTGGTAGGGGGGATGAAGCGATGTACCCAAGTACATCCTTCCAGAGGAGCCATGTACTCCCTGTACATGTTTTCATCATCTCACCTACATTACATATAGACATGTAATTTGCATCAAATGGTAGTATAAATTTCCAATCATAGGTTTCCAAACCTATTCCAAACACATCCCTCCGAGGAACCATGTACATCCAATACATACTTTTATCATCTCACCTGCATTACATACAATCATATAGTTTACATGAGATGTCATCATAAAGATAATTGCAATTATAGGTTTTCAAACCTATTTCATACACATCCCTCCAAGAAGCTATGTACATCTAGTACATCCTTCCGGGGAACCACATACACCCAGTACATCCTTCCGAGGAGCTCTATATCCCATTCACATCCTTCTGAGAAGCTATGTACTCCAGGGGCGTACTTTCATCATCTCACCTACGTTACATACAAGCATGTAGTTCACATGAGATGAAATCATAAAATTTTAAGCATATATTTTCAAATCTACTTCATATATTCATGATTTCTCAAATATCAAATAATCAATAACATTTATAGTCAAATAGGAATATGAGTTCGCAGTTCTGCTTCCTACAGAAAATCAGATTTTTTGGTAATCATGAGGTCATCCTCATATTGTTTGGATTTTTCAAGTGGGGTCACTCATCCTCTATTTACAGATGTTGTCCCAAACCTGGACATTTGTTCTCAGTCATGAGACCCTTCTCATAACATATGGTAGCTTCTTGCCCTGGATTCCATTGGCACAACCATATTTCTTTGCTCAGGCCATTCTACTTGAGTCTTCTGAAAGTCCTCATATGTATTCCCATACACACAAGGGCCATTCCCTCATGGAACTGCAAGCTCAAATGCATGCCTCCTTGGCCTATACATAGAATCCACTTACATGCAGAAGATCCTTCAGTGAAATTTTTGCAATACCCTGCAAGTCCCAAAAAATATATCACATATGTTAGCTTTCTTGAAGCAGGCCAACTCCACATGGCCTTAGTCTTTTGGGGTCTCTAGATATTCCTCTATATGAGATAATTTGACCCAAGTAATGAATTCTATCTTCATAGAAGTCACATTTGCTCGAACATACATACAACTTATGCTTCCTAAGCAATTTCAAAGTCAGCGTCAAATGTTCTACATGTTCTTCCTCATTCTCAAAATAATAAGAATGCTATCAAGGACAACTAAAACAAACCTATCCAAATACTTACTGAAACTTTATTCATGAGGCATCATAAGATCCATACCTTGCTCTGAAGGTTTTCCTATGAATATTTTCATCCTTAACTCTTACCTGATGGTCTCCTGACCCTAAGTTAATCTTGGAAAATACATTTGATCCTCACACTTGATCGAAGAGGTCATCTATCCTAAGAAAAGGATACTTGTTCTTCATAGTGATTACCTTGTTCCATTGTCTAAACCCATATATAATCAGAGTGTATCATCTTTCTTCTTCTAGCCAAAATGGTGCTCCCTACTGGGACATACTTGGACTAACACACTTTTTTTTCCACAATTCTTGTAGTTACATCATCTACTCTAGAAATCCTGGGTCCTTGTCCTACATGAAAGCACTCCAACCTAGGAGTATCATTAACTGCTGCCTCCAAAACACGAGTTGCATACACTCTACAACTTTTCCCATATAACTTCTTCAGCTGCATTGCTGAAATCTTTCTGCTGGAGATCACTTCTGGGATGCCTTTCACAACCTTAGGTTTCTTCTTCATCCAAGCACTTCAAAGGCCTTGTTGTAACACCCAAGCCTTTCCTATGTGCTTTCAACAATTCATTCAATAAGGACATCATAAAACTCAAGGTGGCAGAACATTTATATCTACACATGTGACTAGCCTATCCATGGAAAATGGACACTTTGTCACCATCCTACTGACCTTCTCTTTAACTTCTTCAAATGCATACATCAACAAAAAAAATTTCCCAGCAATCCTCACTAAGAAATCTGTTGAATTCCTTTGTTTCGGTGAATTCACCAACATTTTTCTGAAATTTCGTCTTCGTTTTCCCTTTCCAGCTGTTGTAGCGAAAAACATTTCAACTTTTTTCTGCTGCATCAGAAACATTTATGATTTCCATCCACTACGTCGCGTCGGAACAATCTTTGGTTTCCATCTGCTATGCCGGATCCCTTTCGGAGATCCTTTCTCCCTTTCTCATTTGTAGTCATCATCACCAATTCAGGGTTCTTCATCCGTCATGGTGAAAAATTCCCCAAGTTTCTTCCACCAGCCCCTTTCCACTACATCGAAAAAGTTTTTTTGTTTTCCTCCCACCGCCACGCATCAGCTCCCTCTCTATATTTTTCTCCACTCGTTGGTTCAACCCATCCGATGATCATTAGCATAAGTCCGGAATTCCAGCTGCTGTTGTATCTCCATCATCCTCTTCTCGCCGCTGCGCATCAGAGAAATTCCACACTTCCTTCCATCGAGTCCTTCTGTCGTTGCGGCTCCAAACGAAACTTCCATTCGTCTTTGCGGAAAGTTTTTCAAATTTCTCCCGATATACCGGTGATATTTTCCTTTTCTTGTCGACACGGAAAATTTTTGGCACTTAGAAAAATTTTCAATTTTTCTTCTTCTTCTTCTTCTTCACATCGGCAAATATTTCAATTTCTAGCCGCCATGCGCTGGGTCGATCCCCTTTTATCCTGCCGATATGGACTGGATCCATCCTTCTTTTTCTGCCGCTGCTATGCATCGACTTAACTCTCATAATTTTATCTTCTATTGCAGATCCAGTTGCAACGTCCACCTGTCATTGTGGCTCTATCTTGGTGTTTCATCCACTGTCGCCAGACCAGTAATAATTTCAACCTTCATCCGCCGTCGTTTCGGCTCAAACCTACCAACCCAATCGACGTATCGTATCCAGAATTCTTTTCCTCCCGACGTATTGGCCCTCTTTTTAGAAACCCAACCACCACTTCGGCTCTTTCTTCATTTTTCTGCGCTCGACAAGCCAACACTTAGAATAATTTTTCAAAATTGTTTTCCTTATTTTCTCTTTCTTTGTCTTCTTCTTCAGCGGTGAAAATATTGACTTCTTCCTGCCGTTGCGGCTCAAGTACCACCTTTCTTCTGTCGCTAATTCGGAATAATTCTGAACTACCTTTCAATGATGATCTTGCCAAAGATTCCATCGCGTTGGAGAAAATACATACTTTCTCTTGACGACAACCTTGATGAACTGCCAATCGTTGCAGAAGCATCGACGCCATCGGCTCGTCTCTTGGGAATCCAGCTACCGTTGCGGATCTCTTCAAGAAACACAGCCGCCACTATGGCTCACTTCTTATAAACCAACCGATATTACGGCTTGAAACCAACTTCCTCCTGCCGTGTCAGCTCCACTTCGGCAATCTCAGCCGCCACAAGAGAATATTCAACACTTAGAAAAATTTTAGAAATTTTTCTGTCTGTCTTGTTTTTCCTTCTGCAGAGCACAAAGGTTAATATTTTCTCTTTCAGCTGTTCACTTTGGCCCATTGAGGCCCAATTATGCAACCTTAGGCTCTGATACCACACTATCATGTCCTTGCCCCTCTGACCGACAAAGGAGAGGACACGCTCAACACACCAACTGCTGTTAAATGGGAAAAGTAGCCCCATGAATATAATATAAAAACGATTTGAAATAAAACATACATAGATGCATAAGTTATTAACATTCAATGGAAGAAAAATACATTCCATTCAAGCATTCAAAATGTTCATCATAATTCATTTAAGCAACAAATACAATTGCAAAGATATAATAGAAAAGAGAATACTTATCTTGAAATAAGATTGTCCTGCAACTAGCTACATCGTTGCAACGTTCCACCCAACCATAGGCCAGTGTGCTCATCAATCTCTCAGCAACACTTCCACCCCCGAGCTGGCATGATTCCACAAGGAACTAGGGAACAACATGAATAGGCTCACACATAGCCCAACTCATACATCCACAATTAAGGCAACACACCTGTTGGGTTTCACAGACTGCCAAGGAAACAAGCCAATAACATGCGGGTTCCTTGGACTTACTCAGCCAAGAAAACACAGTCTAAGGTACAAAAAAACTTAGCTAAGCCAGCATAGTTGGTTTATTAGGTTGTAATTCAGCTAACAAGCAATACACTGCTGGGTTTATCAGGCTAAACATCCAAGCCAATACTCGCATAAAGGATCAGCCAAGCAACACAAGTCCAAACATGAAAAGGCATAGCCAAGCCAACACAAGGCCAAACACAACAAGACACAGCCAAGCCAACACAAGGCCAAAATGACAAGACACATACAAGCCAACAGATGGGTTTATCACGCTATCCTCCAAGCGATCCTTAAAGTTGGGTTTGTCAGGCTTCTAAGGTAGTGGAAAGAAAGAACTTTTAAGTTGGTAAGATCATCCACAGAGACAAGGACACCTACACAATACCTATCTAGCCTGGAAACCCCATGGTCTACACACCCAACACAAGGAAGTGTCCCCTTCTTTGCTCCATAGTCCCTCGGGCTACCCCTTCCCTTCTAGTTCTCTTTAGGATTTGCATAGTAGGTTCACCAGCCACTCCTATCTTATTGTGAGGTTCCACCCCAGGTTTATCAAGCACATTCTACGTCTCTTCCACTCCTAGTATTGTACACAGTTCAGGCCAAAACAACAAAATATGCACAAAAAGACACACAGATCTGGTTTGAGGAAAACAATCTAGGAAACAAGATGAATTACCAAGATGGTTACAGATAGACCCCTAACACCAATTCGATTCCATGGACATTTTATCCCTAACATGGCCAAACCAGACTCAGTACAACCAAGAAAGCGTGGCTCTGTTCTCCCACTTGGTTGGGAAACATGAACCAATGAAGTCCCATTGCAAAACACATAAACACCCCTCGACAGAGATCCCAACCATTGGATAATCACAAGGCACTTCCCAGCCTGGGGAAAAAAACAGAAACATCGCCTAGGAAAATAACACTGACACCTCCCAACAGAGGTCCCAACCACTGAATACCTTTCAACCCACTTCCTAGGATTGGGAAGAACATAGGAACTACAAATCACGAATGGGAAACACCCCGCATCTCCAAGGAAGCAAGGAAGATAATCCCGTGGATTCCTCCAGGCATCACACGTGGACAACAACAAAACATGAAATGGGAAAAACCTGCCCGCGAGCTTCCCCTACGTGAGGAGAAAACCAGCTGCGTGAGGAAGAGACCGCCTCCTCTCTGCATGAGGAATACCAATTGCTTCCATCCAGTGAGGGAAAAAATGATTGAACCCCCCCTCTTGGGCATGCGTGTGGTAAAGAGCTAGAAACCCCTGCCAAATCTGACATTGCCCATGCATACGTTTCCCCAAGGAAATAACTTCCCAACTAACTCCCTTATATTACTGGGCATAAAAGGTAAAAAGGGTATTTAACCATTTCATGGGTTTTCCCCTTTAGACAATACTTTTTCCCCATAGGCTGAAGGGTTTAAATAAATCCCCCTCCATATTCCTTATGAAATGATGCCCCCATCTCTTTAACGTTGCGACATGTAGCTAGTCGTGGTATTTTATTAATGTAGCATTTTACATTGTGTCTCAAACACATTGTTCTTAGCTAGCACATAAAGCATCGGCATCGATTTTAATCACCGATACATAAGGCACTAAATCAATGGTGGGGTCTTTGCCTTTAGCTCCACACCATGATTTAATATGATATTTACATCATATGCAATTTAATACCATGGGATCAAAACCGGGGTGTTACATGAGGGATCCCCCTCCTAATTATTTGTCACCTAGGTAATACATTCAATTTTCTCTTTAATGGTTATGTGATTGAACTTTGGACAAGGTTGCCTTGGTTGAAATAGGTTTGTTGGTGAGGCAATTTTCCACAATGTTTGTGTATCTTCTAATATGTTGAAAGTCAAATTGTTCAAAACAAGCTAGAAGTTTCCATATCCATTTCTTCTTGTTTTACATATCCTATGTTGGATTGTGATTCTTTCTCTTCAATAGGTTAAATGATAACATGTGAATCTTATTCAAAGTTGATATTTTTGAAGTTTAGGTTAACATATTATATGATTCCTCAAATTGTAGTTCCAACTTTTGATTAATTATTGGTCTTCCCATGCAAAAATATGGGACACAATAGAAAATACTTTATGACACAACAACATGTTGATTTTCAGTCAATTGCAATTTGTTTGTTTAGTTTTATGGAATTATTTGTTTTCAAAGAAAACATGTTTGCTTATCCATATCTATGGATTTCATCCCTAGCGAAACCATTGGCATAGAACAATGAAGTTACTAAGGGGAATTGACCTAGGCCCACCTATTGACAAAGAGCTAGCCAAATTCCCAAAAATAAAAGTGACAACATGTTGAGTTAAACATGTAATTTATTTTTTATTTTTTACTGTGTATTTAGTGTGGGGATTCTAGTACCACAATAATGAAACCAACCAAATAAATAGGTTGCATTTTTTTATATTGTGGATGATATCAATACACTAAAATTCTTAGCCCCCTTTTGGAAATGGTCCTCCCAACTTCTATTCTTATTGTTTCAATTCTGTTCCTTTCTTTCATTACCCAAGAAACTAATCAATATTATAAAAGTTTTACTAGTCTGGGACTCTGATAATGCTATTAGTGTTGTAGAGAAAATGAATCATCGACATTTGTGTGCATCCTCAATTCTTCCATTTTCAGTATACCCTGCAATCATGGCAGTCCATGAAACTAGATATTTTTTGGCCATTCTCTGAAAAACTTTGGATGCATCATCTATTCTCCCATGTTTTCCATACATAGTATCAAGAGCATTTCCAAACTAGCACATGCACTCAAGACACTCAAGAAGGTGAAATGATCCAACTGTATGTCTCCACTTTTCATTTCAATAACTAGTTTTAGGGAAACATCATTCTATCCATTCTGAGTGTATCCTGCAATAATTGCATTCCAAGAAATCACATTTCATTCAAGCATGTTCTAAAATATTTTTTTACATCATCCATTCTCTCATTTTGTGCATAGCCATTAACCATAACAAACCATGAAACCACATTCCATGCAAACATCATGTTAAAAATTGTATGTGCATCGGTCAAAGCCTTGCACTTGGAATACACATCAATGAGGGTAACTCACGTGAAGATATTACTAAAATCTAATTTTGATTATGTTCCCATGGAACTTCTTCTCTTGTTTCATATCAACACGACTCACACATGCCTTTATGACACACACATAGGTGGATTGAGTAAATACGCAAAGATTGGTGTTATAAATAATACATTTCAATTAATTCTTTTGTGTATTTGGTATTGTTATCACCCAAATTAACATCCTTTAAGATAAACACCTAACGCTTTATGTATGGTCCAGGTGTAACTAAGAGGGTGTCCAATGTCAGTGGCTAGAAATTTCTGTAATTAGAACATTGTTGTACCATACAATTTTCAACACTTAAATAAATATTTCCAGCTGAAATATTAGGTACAAATTACAAAGAATTTGAAGCAAGAGATGGATGGAAAATTCTGCAGTAAAAGCCTTACTACAATACATCATTTCCAACCCCATAAATATGCTTCCTTGCTGGATTTTTACTCATAAACAGATCAAATTTTAAGCGGTTTTGTGGTTGGGAAATTTCTTCTTTAATAACATCACGAAAAAACTCCAAATCATTAGAAAATACAACATTAGAGAGTGAAGAGCATGTCTAGAAATGACCCTGCAATTGCTGCTCCAAATTCATCCAAGAAGAAGAAGTACAATGCTACCCCAAATCTTCCTCATTAACACGTCTCAATGGATGAAGATGACCACGAGGAAATTCTGAATATGCCTTATCTATTTCTTCTTCATGCCAAGGTATTAATGCTTTCATCTTCCTGCTCCTCTTCATAGGAATGATTCCAATGCTTAAGAAATGCTTTAGTGAAACTTGCATAAGATGAAATTCAACCATTTCCCAAATAATGAAACCATTACTTAGCACTTACTTCTAAATATCTAACAGACAAGTTCATAGCAACATTCTCATGATCAATACCTAAATCTGAAAATAATCTCCCACTAATGAAACATGCTTGGATGGATTGTGAGTGTTAGAAGGATCACCATCAATTATTTAAGAGTATTCTTCCCAAAAATAGAAGGAATTTGATTTAAGAGTATTCTTCCCAAAAATGGAAGGAATTTGATTTAAGAGTATTCTTCCCAAAAATGGAAGGAATTTGATTGGGATATCCATGAATGTTTGGAAAATCCAAAGGAGCATACTACTAAAAGCCCATGGCTTCATACAACTCATTGCAAAATATAGAGCTGCAATTAAATCTGAAAAATACCTCATGTGAAGTTGCTAAGATGATCTTCAAATGCCTTCAAATAGGATAGATGTGCTCACTTCTATACCCACCAAATGTCTTCAAAGAAATATGCAAGGAACAAAGGATTCATCCTTTCATGGAGTGTCCATTTGCGAACTAGATCTTCAAATATACCACTCTCACAACATGCCATGAAGCATAGTCTTACAAATATTTTGGGAAGTGGACTTTATCCCTAGAAATGATTCCAACATGTTATCACCCAAACTCACTCCTTTCAATATAAAGTTAAGGAAACAACCCAACATTTCATAGCATTCTAAATTGTAACAATAGCCACAGGTTCATCTCCAGAACTAACTATCCCATCTCCTCTTGATGATTTCATTGCAAAATATTTCATCATGGATCAACATATTGATCAGATTATATAGGCCTCAGTACTACTATAGATGATCACCTAATACGTTCCATAAAGTACTATATGTTAAATTTTTAACATGGATATGAATTTGTTAGGAGTAACAAACTTTTCAAAAATTGCATACTTTAAGAGTATAAAGCTAAAATTATAAAGTTAAGATTATAGCAGCAGTAGATGAACTATAAACAAGAAGAAACAATCACTCACAAGTACACAAAGTTTTACCCTGGGGAAAACCTCTTCAAGGAATAAAAACACCAACAATGAAAATCTTTCTTAGTATGAGATGACTGAGTTTGTACATGAGCAGATAAGGAATGAATTATTACATCAATTTGAATTTTCCATTAGGGAACACCAAAAGAATCATGTAGATGAACACTTTACAAAATGACCACTGCCATCAAATTTCTCTAAATTCCTTAATGAGAGGTTCGTGAGATGAAGATTTTTAGGTTGATTATGGTATTCCTGTATCATTGCTTCATGAACCATTCTTTCAATTTTGTTTTTAGTTTATTCTCCTTTAATATGTTGTTAGGATGATAATCTATTTATATATTTCTTTTATGTCCTAATTTTGTGATCAATCCCATTTCAGATACAAAACAAACAACTTTGGAAGTGAGTGTATGGATGGAAGTATGCAAACATAATCTATGTTTGTGGAAGGGTTAGAAGGTCCACTAACATTCTAGAATACAAACTAATATTCAAAAGGAGGGTATATTTTGCCATCATTGTTGTCTCCTTGAGGCTATTTAGTGCAATGAAAGTTGGACTTTAACATCGAACACTCGTGAAAGAGAAGATATGTAGAAATACATATTAATTGAGTTAATTGATACAATTTGCTAGCATATTTTCAATTTGGTTTAATTACTTACTCTTCATGACCATCCCTAACTATCAATACTAACTGTTATTCATTAACTTGATTGGTCACTAACACTCATGATATTTATTACACATTAATAAATAATATATCAGGGATCCTAATATATTATTGAGCGTAAGTTATTCTAGCACGCGTCTTCACACATAGTACAATTTTTTTTAACTGCCCTCAATATAAAATCCATAGAAACTTACTTAGTACTAATAATAATTACAAAAGTTGAAGGAAATTCTTGTTCAATCTTGAATAATGCAACACTTCTCTGGTTCTTAATATCTAAATAGTACATTCTGTTGTATGATGTAGGTTGTGTTGGTAAATAAATGTATGCAATGCCATATCAACCAATTTTTGCATTGGGACATCAAATGTAATTTATTGATTTTATCAAATTTTTTTCTTCCATTTATTTCATTATGAGATATGATTATTAAAACAAGTGTTTGAACATGGCATTTTATGATTTAAATATGATATTATCTACCAACTGATAATAATGGGATTCTAAAGATTATAGATTTTTTCATGACAAGATCTTTCTATAGTGACCAAAATGGAAACCTGACCAATAGAGTAATCACATTGTGATATAGGTAAGTGAAATATGACCTATTTTATGATCACAACCAATTTTGTCTATATTATGAATGCTTTATTGTTTACAATGAAAAATCTAGATGGAACTTCTTTAGGGTGTTGATTTTGTGTTCTAATGTTATGTGTATCCCCCTGGAGCTTCCATTTCTAGCTTCTTTGTTTCTTTATGTTAGAAACAGTAAGATCACTACCATTGAGTATTCCTCTGACATGGAAGGATTTGCATTCACATTTAAATGGATTTTGTTCATATTCCTTAGGAAGTTTTACCCATTTCCAACATCTGCACAATGGCTATAGAGTATAGTCCTATGCCCTGTCATGATTGTATTTTGTTAAGTATATCCGATTCTATTCCTTCTCCCAGTGTTTCAAATCATGTGCGGTTTTCCAAAGAAAAAGATAAAAATACAACCTCATTCTATACTCTATGGCCCCATGAATATGCTTATATCCAATGTTGTTGGGGATCATGTAGATCTCTCAGTGAAAGCACTGCAACATTGCCCTGGGAAGCGAATAAAAATTATGAATTTCAGTCACAATATATCCTAACCATTTGTCCATGTGGATACTCATTAGCTTGATGGAAGAATGAACTTTTCTCATCCCATGGTGGGTAGGATCCATGTGAAGCACCAACTATTGGGTTGATCATCCTCTTTTGATTCTCCTTATTGCTCCACTTATACATGGCTCTAGGATGATCATGCTTATATACTATATCCTTGGCATCCACACTAAGATAATTGTTGTTGATAGGTCTCATATAGTGGTGCACTTATGGTTTCTAGGGAATAGTGATTTTAGCAATCCCATTAAGCCAATTTCTTGAGTTTTGTTCAAAATTCCTAGAAAAGGTTTATGGATCTCATAACTTGCTTGATCATATATTGTGAACTTATATAATCTATCATCCTTTGTTGACCATTAGATACTCAAAGTTGTGTATTGATCCTTTTTACCATTATAGAGGACTCTATAAGCTAGGTTCCCAAATTCTTAAATGGTGCTAGCTCAAAGGAAGAGCGTCTGCCTTACAGGAAGGAGGATGGTGGTTCGATTCCACTATGCCCTAATGATATTATAATATCAGTTAAAAACAACTAAATTAATAAGCAAAAAATAAGAGATAGGTGACCAAAATTCATATATAAAATTACTAAAAACAACTAAATTAGTGACCAAAAAATGAGAGATATGAAACTAGGCATTAAAAAGGATGCAACACGTGGCGCTAATGATGAAGCAAAACATGGCATTGATATGGTAGAAAAATAAGACGTTAATTTGGATGAAAAACATGGCACTACATAGGAAGCAAATATGGTGCAACAATAGAAGAAATATTTGGCGTCATTTTGGTAGCAAAACACGATGCAAAAAAGGAGGAAAAAATTGGTGCAAATTTAGAAGTGAAAATCGGCACATATTTGGAAATAAAACATGGTGCAAAATGGGATGCTAAAGTGGTAGAAACAATGGATGCAATATTGGATGCTAATTTGGATGCTAACATTGTGCTATTAAGGATGCAAATATGGCGCTAATGGGGATGTCATTTAAGAAGCAAAAGCGAACACTCGCTAGGAAGCAAACTAGGATGTTATTTACGAAGCAAACTTTGACGTTGTTTAGGAAGAAAAGTTGGACACTATTCTAGAAGAAAAAAAATAGACTCTATTTTGGACGCCATAAAGGATGCTATTTAGGAAGCAAAAAAATACGTTTTTTGAGACGCTTTAAGTTTTGTCCATGACGCGTCCCATTTAGCATCTAGTTTGACCACTCAATGTAAAAACAAATTTACACTAAAAAGGGATGCTAATTCCAGGATTTGTTGGAGTGATTTCCCTCGACAATGGTCCCATGTCGAAGTAATGTATCTTCCAAATCGAATAACACCTCTTGCGTTTCATCAATCAGAAGACCTGTATGAGGATATAAACGAGGGGGGTTTGGTGTGTGTGGAGTTCGTCGCACATGGTTTTGATCAGTCCTCGTTCCTTTCCTATATTGGGGCATCCCATGTCCTACCCCCTGGAACTCTAAAACATCAAAGTAGTTTACATGTTTACCCAATATAAATTCGACATACAATTTCTCAAGGAAATAGAATGGGATGTCTCTATTCCCATGAGGGTCTTCATCAAAGACCATGTACCAAGGATCCATCTAGTTGGATTTAATATTTGGTTCTATGCACCCGTCTATAGAAATATGTGTTCGACCAGTGGGAGGATCCAATCTATTGCAAGGGTCTTGGAATAGTGAAAATGATGATCTTTTGTTATCTTTAATTTCTTTACATCTTTGTAGCTCAGCCCAATGGAATAATAATTCCTTTGCGAATCCCTGTAGGATCTAATGTTGTACAAGGATCCTTGGGCATTGGAAGTTTTATTTTTAATGTTATCTAGTGCACCAAGGCATCTCAATTCACCCATACAAGCAAGAATTTCGGAATTCCTATCGTGCTCTTCCTCCATTTGTTCAGTGTTTGGATTGGGTTATTGGTGGTTTGGTTTTGGATATTTTCTTCAATATTTGTGTTGACTGTTAATATAAAAAATACCAATTTTAAATTCAATTAATATTTCATTCTTTGTTTTAATTAAAAATTTATTAAATTAAAAGAAAAATCAAAACAATTCTTGCCTAATCCAAAACAAAAAAAACAAAACATTTCTTTCCTAATCCTAAACCATAACAACAATGCAACTCTTACCTTCCATTGCATCCAAATCATATGTCTTCTAAGTCATATGCACTCTAAATCTATCTCCTTCTGTTCAAATCATGTGCACTCTAAATCGATTGCCTCCCTCCAAATCGTATGCCCTCCAAATCACCTTCCCGATATATCCCATTTCTGTTCTATTCGGCTTGCAATGCAAAATGAGAAAATAGAGGCCGCGGGACTATGTTTTATTTTTTTTAAGTTTTACATATCACAAGTGCGATATATCACACTTGCGATATATCGCACTTGCGATATAGTCTGACAACTTTTGCTTCGGTTCTAGGAAAAGGTTTTCCTGAACCAAACCATCCATAACACATATGCGTTATGGATTTTGTTTTCGAAATTCTATTTTTTATTTTTATTATGGCACTAAAAAGTGGAACCATCTCCGTGCATGCACCCAATATATATTTGAAAAATCTAAAAAATATTGTAATTGTTGTTTTGCTTCCTGTTATTATTGTTGAAATCTACCCTATGATCTGCATTATCTAGGGTTGGTTCTTTTTCACATAGTTAGGGAGAAATACCCACTACAGTTTTGGTGACTCTAGTGGGTCGATCCATATGGATATTTTTTTTTCTAGGTTTTTCTATTGGTTTTTTCTCCTTTTCTCCCTTCAACTCTCACATATCTGACCCCCTTGTAGTAGATCCAAACTAGTATTGCCTCAGTGCATGCCCCTCGAGCCTCACTAGTAGCCATTTTAAAAAAATTCCTAGTTCCAGTTGAGTCACACCTTTTCAACTGAAATCTATGACACAGATGAACCTTTTTTCTCGATAAGCATGACATAGGTCACGCCTTTTACCCCGCTAAGTGGGACCTGGCCTAGAAATCCAGATCGCTCCTGTCCTAGGATTCAGAGCGACCTCGGTTGCTACTGTGACTCTGTTTGTGTGACCTATCATGCTTAATCCTCTGTTTTGCACGACCTGAGTGTTACAAATGTTTTTCTTCTCTGATCGCAACTATTTCCCTGTTTTGTGCGACCCTGATCATGCCTCTTCCATAAACAATTGCGACCTGTATTTTGTCAGTCCTTTTCGGTGTTTGAGATCCTTGTTCCAAAACCCCTATATGTGTTTTACCCCTTCCTGACCTGTTTCAGTCCATATATGATCCATTACAGCCCCTTGGTTTGCTTTAAGGTCCTATTTTCCTTGTTATGTGAACCTCTTGAGTCAAGATTTATAGTCGAGACCCCCTATGTTTTTCCTAAACCATGGCAAGTTCCTTAGACATTCTTTTACTTGTGTTTGTTTTATGTTCTGGAAGAATTAGTTGTGATTTTTCATTATATTTACTGTTATTTACTACTATTTATCTATGTTTTATTTTATGCATCCCGTTAGTGAGATCATTGCATCTTTGGCATAGTATTGTTGGGGCTTATACACATTATTTGCACACATATCACAACCTGAAGATAAAAACTCTTGCTTCATGACCCCAAGCTAGCCTTAAAAATAACTTAATACAACCAACATTGTAACCTCATTTGAGGACAACACAATCTTGTAGGTAAGTTAGGACATTGGGGATAGGCATCCAAACATCACCCCTTTGTCACTTACATCTTGAGACATAGTTGTTGTCCATTAGGATCCAAAAATCATATTGTACTTGTTAACACGGTCAAGGCCAGTCTGTCGCCCCCCCTACTCTCCAGGAGTAAGTCACAATGAAGGGGTTCCAGAAGTCAGGGTGGAATACTGCACTCCATCTTGTACCGAAGGCTAACCCTTCATAGTCCTCTCCATGCAACCCAACTAGGAATCAAGGGACAAAGGGATGAAGTGCCTGGAAACCAACCATGCATGTCATGAACGAGGTAGCCTAGCTGAAATTCTTGTAGGGATATTTTACCCATAGGTCCTTCTTTGTAGTGGGATTCTCTTAGCCTATATTTCTGCCATTTTGTATTGTCTGACTGGGATCTCATCACCCTTCTGAGGATATGATTTGTTAGGGGATTCCATCTTGTAATTAGGAGTTTTCTTGCACTTTTATCCCATAAATTAGTGCATCATTTTATTTCTAGGTAGTGCTTCTTGTTGGATTTTTGGCCACTTTGTTGTAGACTCGCCTTGTTGTAACCCACTGTTGCAGTTCGGTTTAATAGATTGTTGTTGTCCTATGAGATGCCATGTATACGCTCTCCTTCTACACACTTGGTTGTAGTTGGTTTTTTGAGCCTGTGATTGATACTCTTGAGTTTTGATTCATTTAATAGCACTCCATCACGTCATCATAGCTCCACCACGCTACTCACATAGGATTAGGGGGCATACCCCCTAGTTCGGTTCCTTGAACCGTCACCTTCGGATCCATATTTGACATTGTTCACCACCTTCGGAGCCACATACGGCCTCTGAGTCTGATTCCAATTCATATCAATCCGAACCTACCTTGTTCACTACCCCATATAGCCCCATGGCTGGTGAAAATATTGATCCCCTTCAAGGGGGAATGGTGAGTAGTGGAATTGTGTCCATTATTCCCATCATTGCAGGTATCTCTTCCACTAGACCAATAGGTCCTGGTCCTAGTGGGCCCTTTAGCACTACACACACTACTGTTGGTCAGCTACCCANCTCCCGCCACTGTGGTTCCTACCATTCCACCATTTATACCTAGGGGAACTGGCCCTTCCACGTCTGTTTTGACTATTCCTACCATACCAGTGACTATTCCTACTATTGAAAGTCAACCTTACCCACCCATAGTTACACATGGGAACGACATTCCTGTTTCTGTCGGAGCCATTGTCGGCCCTTCCCAATCCACTCTTAGTTCTAGTCTACCTTTTATGGCTAGTATCAACCTGCCTGACTTGGCATGGTTGATTGACCCCATTCGTCATAACCCACTATGGCCTCCTATTCCTACCAAACTTCCCTTAGACATCCCTAATATTGAGGGTAAGGCAAGAGAAGACACAAAAAACCACATTATGTCATTCCACTTGTGGTGTTCATCCAACAACATAGTGGATGATTCGATCCGGTTGTGTTTATTCCAGCACACACTCACTAGTGTTGCAGCTAAGTGGTATATCAAGCTACCTCATGCCACCTACCCGAAATTTTCCTCGTTAGCCTCAATGTTCCTTCAATAATTCTAGTTTCCTGACCATTGTGATGATAGGGTGGAAATATTATTATCCTATCGAAAAAACACAACTACCCATATCACGGATCATATCAATGAATGGCGTCGTCATCGTAGCCTGTGTAAGATCCATTTAGATGATAGGATTTTCCTATATTGGTTCCTTAAAAATTTACTCCCCCCCATAGCCAAGGACATTGCATCTGAGCACTCGCAAATTGAGGAGGAAGCCATCCTGAAGGCTCAATAGTTCGATCTTATATACACCCAACTGGGTTACCTGTATACCAGTATACCCGATGCCCCTTGTGTTTGCTCCTCACGTCGAGATACGCCGGGGGAATCCCATGCTGTTGATGCATTCATCAACTCTATTACACAACATCCTCACTTTTAGTCAGCCTCTTGTGCGATGCCAACCCATTTCGGAAACACCCTAAGTGTTTCCCAACCAGGTTACGCCCTTGATTATTCACACGTAACATCTCAGTTCGGAGCCACACCTTCCTATGCGCCTCCCGCACCAACCCCTAACGTTCATAGACTAACCTGTTTGATACACTCGTGCATTAGCCAAACTGGTGACTTTGTAGCCCGACCATCTGATCCTCCCTATTACCCACCACCTGTGCAACCTACTCTAGCTCTAGCCTTGACTCCTCCTGCTCGTACATGATAGGTCTACGCACAAGAAAACCTCCCTAACCAACCCACCCGCAATAACCAACAAGGGCAGAGAAGGAATAAGAGAGGTAGGAATTGAGGAAACAATTAGACACAAGGAGGTGTCCAACAAGCCAAACCTCCCAACAATAAAGACACTAACCCCCCTACACAAAATCCCCAATGTCCCGCTTGACTTGGGAAGAACCCACATTTGCAGACTAACCATCTGTGCACTATTTATAACACTTATGGCCATTACAACCATCATTGTCCTCACTTGAATCACGTCCACCATTTACTCCCAAATGACCCCTATGGTGCTCCAAGACCCCCTATGATACCAAGTCATGGTTGTGACCCAACCCTTGGTCTCTCAAACTCTCGCAACGACTTCTATGGCTCAACCCAATGATCCTGGTGTCCATCACCTCATGACATTATCATCTGATGTCAACCTCCAGACTCGACAAAACCAATATGGATCAACCACGAAAACCATTAACCCCTCTCTGACATCTATCTCCACCACTCCAGATATGTCTTTTCATTTTTCGAGACCCCCTACGGACGATACTCGAAAATTCCCGCGGTTCCCTTTGTGCAGGGTCGCAAACAATGCCATTACAATAGCTACGCTCAACTACAGTATAGTCGATGACTTGGCTGAGTATCCCTCGGTCATGTCCGATCTGAAAGTTCTCAAAACCTGTCATTCACAATGTAAAACATTGTTATCTATGTTAGGTGCCATCGATCTGTCTCACTCTAGGTTGATCACATTTGACTTAGATCAAGGAGAACCCCGAATGCCATGATATTTTTCCTTCCAAGTTTTGGTCATGATTCAGAATTTAGTTATTTATCAATGAATCATTGATGAGGGGGAATCCACCTGTGTTATGTCAACCTTTGTTTGGCATAAACTTGGATCCCTGACCCTTCAACCTTCGTTCACCACTCTTCTCTCCTATGATGGCCGTGATTCTAAACCCTAGGGTGTCCTCACGAATGTCCCTATTGAGTTAGCCGATAAAACAATGTTGATTGACATTAAGGTTGTCAACACCCAAATCTATTACAACCTCCTCCTAGGATGTAGTTATGTGTACACAATGTGACCCATTGCATCTACCGTCTTTTGACTCTTGATGTCCCCTCATGATGGGAATATCATGACCATTGACCAACTGGCGTACTATGATCCAAAGGGACCGACCACACAAGAACATGTCATTTTCACTATTGACACTACTATAGACAGTGTGTCCATACTATCCCTCTTTGACATTGGCCTAGGCTTATTTTCTAGTGCTCCTATGATGAACACCTTTTTGTCCTTACCACCTCCCCCTTCATCAAATGATATATCAAATTTGTGCACTATCACATCTGATAGCGTTTCGATGTCCTGGTAACCTTGGTCGCAACCTTAACCACAAACTGCAAGGAATTATTAGGGTTCACTCACTGTCCACACAATTCCCTTCCTCTTTCCACCATCCGACATCATGAGAAATCCTGTCATGGATACACTCAACCTTCCTGGCTTCACTTTGGGTATTCATGTGTGCTACCTAGACCCACCAATCCCTCCCCTAGATTTGCAGATTGTGTTGAACCCCTTCCAACCTATTGAGACGATGTCCCACGCACCTCCAGGTACACCAATGATTTCTCATGTCTCTGCTCCTGCCCCCTTCCTCCCAAGAATATTGGGGGTAAGATGCCAAAAGTCACGACTGACACTCCCCCTCCTCCTACATGTGATTTATGCGATGTCCAAGGCCATGTGACCTAGAATTGTCCCAATTTTTATCTTCTTTGCAACCACCTGCGCACTATAGCCGAGACTGATGATATTCCAGTGGTTAATGTTCCAACCTTACCCACGGTGAAAAATAAGTCATTGCCAACCAACCATCCATGTGCAGTTTGTGTCCTATATGGTCATTATTCACTCAATTTCCCAAACTTTCATGAGTACAGTTCGCTCCTTAGTGACCTTCGCATGCATTCCCACGAGTTCAACATTACAGTCCTTAAGGAGATCCACCCTCTAGTTTCTTCCTCAAACACAACCAACACCATCTACATGATCTCAAGCTCCAATAGTCCTCTCCTGTCCTTGGCCATGGAATATATTCTTGATCTATCTCGACACCACTTTTGTGATGACAGAGAGATCCCTAAAACTACCACCTGTTTTACCACATTTCTCTTAGTCCATGGTGTGGAATAATTTCTTACCATTGAATGCCAGATTTTGTCGTTCCATCTTGTGGTCAAACTTCTACCTGATACCTCACCATTAGAACAATGCCTACTTATGCTTGGAAACACTACCAATGAGGACTGTCATGTTGATATCCAAATGATCGAAGCAGCTAAGACTTGGTCGAAGTCCCATTATGACTCCCATGCTCATCCACACACCTTTAGTGAGGGGGACCTAGTCCTCATCTATGACCAAGCCAATGATAAGATAGGGAAGGGTTAGTTTGATTCCATGTGGTATTTCCCATATGTCATCCATCTATGTCTCGGCAAGGGGGCATATATCCTTGCTGAATCTAACGGACACCTCTTGACGAATCCTTGCAATGGGATCAATCTCAATAGGTTCTATGCTTGAATTCCCTCGCCATGAAGTACCTTTGTGTCATAGTTTTCATTTTTTGTTTCACATCGTTCTTGTCATGAATCTCATAGTTTGTTTCCTTGGTTGCTTCATATGTGTCCTACCTCACATGACTATGTTGGTTTCCCTGATGGAGCAAGTGGTTGGTCTCCTAATGTCACCTCGGCTGCATGGGTTATTTATTCCCCGTCACACGAGTTGACCCATATCGATGTAATGTGTGTTTGTATTTCTACCAACAACCAGGGTAAGTATGATAGTGTCGCTGGTCTTCTGACCGTCGCCCTCCACTTGGGTATTCATCGCCTCAATGTCTTCTTAGACTCCCTGTTGCTTGTCTCCCAATTGAATAACTGCTACCGGGTACGTGATCCTTGCCTCTTTAAAAAGTTCCTACACACTAGACACTTGGTTAGACACTTAAAATCCATTTCATTCATGTATGGTCACATAATTCTGAATAGTGTAGAAGACCATATGGCTAATGAATTTGTAGAGTGGAACATGAATCATCGCATATAGGAACTAAAATATATCATGCATCATCATATAGTCATGCATACATATGTCATATAGATCATATAGGAATCATCATAATAATAAAAGAGAATCATAAAAAATCCATAAAAACACATAAAAGGGTGCATCCATGTGCATATATATATATATATCACATCATAATGTTCAGTACAAAATAAGAAGCTCCATAATATTTCTCGACTGATCATTTATATCATACAAAAATACCCATGCACCAACACATTATGGGAAACATCACCAGCTTCTAGTATGATTCATCCTCCTTAGACTCAGTCTCCTCTTGTGAGTCCTCTTCCTCATCAGAGTTCTCCTCCTCCTCCATAGGAACATCACCCTATGTCGCTGCTTTGACATACTCAAAAGTGACTGCAATCCTCCTCATAAGGGAGATCCACTCTGGAGGAGCCCTGTAGCATGCAATGATCAAGTCATCGTCAAGGTACTGCCACCCATTGTCAATGACCCCCTCTATTAAGCACTTCACATCTAGCCACAGTGATTCTAGTGTAGCACTACGATGTCTCCTCTATCTGTGAGTAAGTGGATCTAAACCCTCCACCCTGCTCCTGTGTCTTTGGTTTCCTGCTGGAGGGTGCAGTCCCACGTCTGTACATGAACACAGTATGTCATCTGTATCTATCACACACATGATATGGATACCACTAAGATATATTTAAATTCACCTACAAAATCATCATGTATATGTACTATCAGTTCCCCATACCTTCCCTGGAGGTTGAGTCATCTCCGAGTCTCATCGGTAATCCATCCCAGCATATGGATAGTCCTCTATGAGGACTGAAAGCTGCCGCCGCTATGAAAAAAAATCCTGAGTGAAGAAGCGACCCACCAAGATTCCTCTCTCTCTAATCATCATTTTCACCATCTCACCATGCGAGGTTCGCGAGGTCCCCCCTCACGAACCACCAAATGTGGTCGTAGTGTAGGAAGTCGCTCAAAGAAAAATGAGCACAAGAATGAGGGGAAACATAAATTCCCTCCTGCACTAGCACGGTTCAACCCATGTCGAACCATAGTCAAGTACATCTAGGCCCACCCATAGTAGGTGCCCCTCAACACATTCCCCACCATCAGGAGCTAACCACTTGAGATCTTGTGTAGTCCAGTTGATCCTAGTATGCGCAACAACATCACTACCACTGCTAGAGTTTGTAGACTCTTGATTTCGCACACCAGTATGTACAACTTGTGTAAAAATTATGAGGCATATAAATTCCTTGAGAAAAGGTCATCCATTGACACCCCCCTTGGGAGCTTCGTCATCGTGTCATCGATCATGCCCAGTACCGGGAGGCCCATAAAAAAATATACATCATGGAGGGTGATCTCTAACTGCTCACCCTGGATCATGATGCACTCATCCTCTCAGTCCCATTAGCTCACAAGACTTTCCAACAATAATTTTGTTGAACGCAGCAATGGGATCTGGAAGAAATTCCATAGTCCACATCGGGAAAGTGCATCCTGTACCGCCGGATCATCACTTACATCCCCTCAAAGGTCCCCAATGTCTCTCTCTCTCCATATGACTCGAGGCATCCTTCACATACACACAATCCTTGTTAGACCTAGTCATACAAAAAACCCTCATCTAGTCTAGGTCGCACCTGTTTGGTATTTTTGTGCGATCCAAGTCGCTAAAAAAGGCTGAATAGATGCAAATAGGTCGCTCTTATCCACTGAATAAGTGCATCCTGGGTCGCTCTTGTCTCCCCAACAGGTGATACTAGGTCACACCTTTTCCCTTGAAAAATGCGACCCAACCTCGAGGACCCTTCAGGCTTGACCAAGGTCCCAAGAGTCAGAAAAACAAAAAATTAATCCACTGAAAAAGACGAGTTTGATGAGAGCTCTTACCTGCAAGTCATATTTTGAAAAACCACTGGTCAAATCGAAACAAATCAATAGTTTTGTTCTGGGGTCCTTAACTCCAACTCAACACTACACAATGAAAATGACAAGTGTCATGTGGCCCCCCTTGTTTATAGGCCTCCATTTGGTCTAGTTTTTCTTCGGTGCAGCACAGAGTCATTCAACGTCATTTTTCACATCGTTCACACCACTGCGTTCAGTTTTCCACCCTCTTCCTTTTGACAATACCCTCGTCTTGTGCTCTCCTTATGATTTTTCAGGTCATTTCTCGGAGTCACCTCTATTTGTGTGACATCACGCGAATCACACCATGCATGTATTGGCATGTTCATGAGCCGTCCACTCCATCCATACTGCATAGTTGGCCTTATTTTATCGCCACCCATCATCCCAGAAGGAGGCCCCGTCAAGTGTTCCATTGTTATTCCTATCAGCCATGTTTAGAACATAACCTCTTTTGGAAAATCAAACACTTCGTCCTTGCTTGACTGACCATTGCAGAGTTTTTGTTATGTCATTTTATTACTCCTAAAAGAATGAAAATATTGCCGAGAACACTTCCACCCTTTCACACTCGTTAAAGTAATTGAAAGGGAATCTATGTGGCCTCGTTTATCTCCTTTTTTGGACTAGGTACACTATTTAAAGAAAAGGACCACCCTAGCACCTTCAAACTAGGAATGCTTCCCTTTGCATCGTTTTAAGCTTTCTCAGACATCGGGGTCCCGTAACTTAAAAAAATCTCATTATGGTTGTCTTTAAATCTTTTCCGTCCCTCTCATCAAGAAAATATCTCCGAGCAATCTTGGTTTCATTCATGCTCGTAAAAGTATTTAAATGGTCATCCAGTCAGTATAGGTTTCACCTTTTCCAGTCTGGTTGGACTGCCTACAGTAAAGACGTCCGTCTTCCCCTGTGGTTGGGAGAGCTCTCCTTTGTACACTTTTATCATTTTTCGGCCTTAAGAGACTACCATATGAAAAAGAGACCACACTGGAGTCTTCTTCCTGTTTTCAGAATCTCTAAAAATGAAAACACCATCAAGGATTTACCTTCTCGAGCTCAATAAAAATCCACAAGATAATATCATATTGAGCATATTTCTATCCCTTATTTGTGCTCCTTAAACTATGAAGAATTCCCACAACGGTGTCTCTAGGCACCACACATATGATCTCACATTATGATAACTTTTCCCCATTGGTTCTCCTTTATTCAGAGTACTTTCCAATGAGTCTCCCTTGGATCCCCTGGATATCACTAGTCCAGTTACCTCCCCCACTATTTCCCATTGCATTTATCTTCCCGGTTTTATAGCTACGATCCCTTTCCCATGCGTCAGTTTCATTTTATTCCAAGTCATCCCTACCCTCTTACTCTAAAAAAAGGAAGTTTGAGTCCCTTGTACTCCCCTACCTTTGTTCCCTATTCAATGTGTCAACCCCCTAATTGTTCCACATCTTTGGTTATCCCCCTCATGCTTCTATTCAAGAAAACATCATTGCCTTAGTTGTAGCTCTTGCTCTATCGGTGTCAACACATATATTTCATAGGATAGACCCAGAGGTCCCTATATCCTAGTTTCATCCACCTCATTGATGAGTTATGTGGACCACTTGAAAGGAGTCATTAGCACATTTTGGGTTGGTTTTGTCTCATGTGCTCGACTTCAACTACATCATTGCACCATTGAGATTCATACATGGTATTTGTCCATTCATTATTTGGTCAAAGACCCCATTTTTCACTTGAATCTAGCACGTTGGTGACTTTATTTGTGGGACCCATACAGACTCATGTCCCTTGTGATTTTTGAGTTGCGTTGGAGATAGTGTTCGAAATCCCATCAGTGTCATGATTCCATGTATCTCGAGTACTTGATGTTGTATATTGTACCACAGAGATTCTAAGTCTCAGTCATTGAATCCATCCAATTATGTACACCTCCAAACCCAACAACGCATCAGTTGTGTTGTTATTGCATTACATGAGAATGACTTTTTTCCTATGTATCAGTTATTCAGAGCAACATTTGTATTCAACCTCCCATTGAGGCCACCATTATGCATCACCATTTGTAAATGCATTGATAGAATATCATATTTTGAGCCTTGATCCCATTATTAATTTTTGAGACATTGTTACGAGCATGAGTATGCCCTCCTTGTCCATATACATGTATATGATTATATGTACCTCATCCATTTTTGAGAAGTAAAACAAACCAAAAGCCATCGTAGTTCGAATGAGGAAACTCCAGTCTTCTATGGTCCTCTCCATTCTCCCCACCGTTGTCACCATTTTTCCATGATCCTATGATGTCTATTAGTCATACGATGAGCTCTTTCCCTCACACATTAAGGGGAAATCTGTTGACACTAAAAATTGTTCACCTAGCTCTCTATGGTATAAACCATAGTTATACATCATATTCCCACCATTATTTCCTCCATTTTGACATTCATGATTGTATTTCCACTAAATATGGTCCAAAACATCATTATTCCTTCCCCATAAATGAAGGGAAGATGAGCATTTATTGTGATTTATCCCCACTCTCTTCAAAAAAGGGTAAAAAACCCTAAAAATGAGAATGGCTCAAAATACCATAGATAAATACCATGGAAAATAAAATACCGTGGGCCAAAAACTCTTAGACCATCCTATAAATACATTGTAAAGACCTTCCCCAAAACACTTTTTTCCATTTGCTCTCAGTCACACTATACACTTTTCTGTCATTGTTCCCATATTTTTCCATGCCATTCCCCACGGTGTACGCTGAGTTCACTTTATACTAATTTGGATCCATTCCCTCATTTGACAACTACTCGTGGAAGGGATTGGAGATCCAAACCAAGGAGTTTTGGGACCATTTCCGAGGACGGCTATGGTGGCCCACATTTCAGAAAAGGGTATATTTTGTTCTTGTTCTGCATTAGTTAGTAGTATATATTTGAAAAACCTAAAAATTATTGGTATTGTTGTTTTGCTTCCTGTTATTATTGTTGAACTATACCCTATGATCTGCTTTATCTAGGGTTCTTGCTTTTAAACGTAGATGGGGAGAAATCCCGACTACACATGGGTTTAATTTCTAACTAATATATATTCATTGTCATTTTGTATCAAATATTGTGTTATAAATAAGAGACATTACTCATCAATTGGTATAAGGTCATGTGGTTAAGGCCTATGTTCTCACTTGAATCTATTTCTTTAGAGAATATCCTGAGCCAAAATTTAGTAGATTTTTGTTTTGGATGTTACCATACCACCCAACATGTCTTCTACCTTAGATATAATTCCCCTGGAGTATGCACTCCCACCCAAATATTTGTTGGAACAAACACCAAATTAATGTCTCCTAGGGATTTCTTTTTAATGTCTAGTTCCATTGCTTCAACACCCACCTAACTCTTTAACTTCAATAGATGATATATGATTCATTTGGAAGAAACCCTACCAGCGTAGACACAATATATATCATTCAAAATAATCTAACATATCCATAATAACTCTGTAGTAGTATCACTAATTTTTTTGGAGGTATCCTTCCTACCCCAACACTTCGTCTTTTCAAATATGGACATTTTTTTTCATTCCATATGTATCTCATCAACCTAGGGATCCTCTAGTTTAGTATTAACATTTTTCCCATAACTCTTTCACACAATGTTTCCTCAAAGATAAGCTTCATCATGCGAGGATGGATCTCATCGAGTCTATCATTGTTTAGGATATAAACAATGCTCTCATAGGTTCCTTATAATGCTTGGATAGTGTTATTACCTCTACTTTCTATCTTAGTACCTACACTTCATTCCCCAAATATGCTGGTAAAATCAAAGGTGATTTGATAGACTCATTTCTACACAATACAATTGCACATTTCCATATGTGTATAAAGATGAATGAAAATACATATTTTCTTCTTGTAGGAAACCACTTAGATGGTGTGGCATAATCTCGGTGGAAGTTGGATGAACAATTATAAATATGGGTATAGTTGGTCATGAGATACATACATACATACATACATACATACATACATACATACATACATACATACATACATACATACATACATACATACATACATACATATATATATATATATATATATATATATATATAATTTCCACAACACCGTCAGATTTTCGGCGTCCTTTTCCATGTAATATGACGAGAATGCAATACCACTGACGACTCACCTTGTCAGTTCTCTGACCCCCTAAGCAGTTAATTCAGTGGAATTTTCTAGTCAGATGTTCCATCAAATCCGATGGTAGTGACATACCATCGACGAATCCCCTTGTCGGTTATCCAACCCCCTATGGAGTGAACTCCATCGTATTTTCTCATCAGATGTTCCATGAAATACAATAGTAGTTCCATACCACCAACAACTTTCCTTCTCGGTTATCCAACTCCTTATGCAGTAAACGGCATCGGATTTCCGATGTCCATTGTGTCATATTTTCGACGTCATGTCGAATATGTGACGGAAATATTAAAAGAGTTGTCAAATATTCGACGGGTATATGTTGGAAATCCAACGGAGTTATTTTACTATCGGATATCCACCGAGATGCAACCGACGTTTAAAAAGAAATATTATTGTTGAATGGTGGAAAACATGATGTCAAAAATCGGACGTCTATGCCATCGTATTTTGTCTTAAAAAATGCTAGTGACTCAAAGTATTTCCTCATAGTTCTTAAAGTGTATTTATGAAACAAGAAAGCTACCATATATACATACATATACATATAAGTACACACACACACATATACTCATCCACTATGATGAAATATCAAATTATCAAAAAAATCCATTCAACAAAAATATTCATCATTTTTACATAGTTGATAAATACAAAGTAATTAATATTGTTAAATTTTTTAAATTTTCCAAATAACGTTATTATTTATATTAAATTTAACTTTTGAAAAAGGAACCATTATTCTTTTGCTATTGTCTAGGGAAGGAAATGGAAGGTCGAGTGTTGAAGATAGTTTTGCAATTGAATGTCAACAATGCTAAAATTCAAACTAATATATCTTGTGTACAAATCCTAAACCCTAGACACCCTAAGCCCCAAACACTACTTTTCCATTGTCTAGAGCAGAGTAGGTTTTTATATACCTGAGTTCTATAAGTGGTTCCTTATGATTCAACAACCTAGCCAATGAAATCCCATATCATAGAAATGACGTATATCATTAAACATTCCAGCTTTTATCAATGATATTCTCATCATTGGGGGTCAAAATAATGTCCCATTTAATCCACACACAATAATGGCCATATCCCATGACTTTGTCTGTTGCTCATTATCAATCATGATATCCAAATTTGACCTTTCTAAATATGGAATAATATCTAATTGGATCTTCCTAAATCAAGAATACAATATTACAATAGTGTTTTTTTATTTACACTGTGTGCCATAATTATAAACTTCCTTGATGCATCTTGAGTAAATGAACACACCGATGATTCTAAATAGCACACTCATTGTGGTGGAATATTTGAAAAAAATATCTTGTAAAAGAAGCTATCTACTATATTTGATAGCAGATAGTTATTTTTATTGTTTTCAATATTGTTTACATTGGTGTGCTTAGTATATATAGACACACTAGAGCAGCCAAATTTTTTTTGATGAACCGTTGTATGTTGTTTTCATTCTTCTTTGGAATTCAAAAGTGTGCATCATGAGAAACTAAAAGGACCAAGGCGTTCATATTTGTATGGAACAATACCATTCCAAGGTTATTTACAAAATATATATTTATGGTGCGCTTCAAGGTACATGACACCCCAGTGTGTTTAAGTAAATAACGCACTGATGTCTAGAAATTCGAAAATAAAAAATCGACGAATTATTTTCCCATAAAGTAAAAAATGAGTAGGAATTTCAATTTTAAAACTAATTCTACAAGGTATAAAAAAAAACCTAATCACTATTTCATTATTTTGCCGAAATTTTGAGGGGAGAGTTTTGGGAGAAAGTTATTAGGGACGAGTTTGGAGAAACTAAATTATTTTGAAAATTGAAATTTGTAAGGTGTGTTGAGTCAAATAAAAACATGCATATTAGAAATTCCAAATATGTAAATTATTTACTCTTATTTTATTGTTTATATTTTCTTGTTGCTTCCTTTCGTTTTACATAGCTACAATTTTTTACTGTACAGTTTAAATCCCTCTATTGTTTCACAATTATGATTTTTTATTTTTAGGGATTTTAGATTTACTGGGTTTGATTTTTTATACATATGTCGTTGGTTGTGATGGGACCGCTTCTTGGATTGAATCCAAAACCCTGTCGGCCCTATTATTATTTTTTTAAAAATTCGTTTAAGAAAAAACAATTACTCAGTTTTTGGTGTGTTCAATTTGTGATAATGTGGAAATGTGTGTAAAGTAATAACACACTGGTAATATCACACATGTTATTTTTGTTAAATTAAAAAAATATTCCTGCATAGTTGTTGTTTCATTTGAGTTGTTATAATGCATTGGTGTGTTAATAATGAAAGAACACCATTTTTTATCTCAGGTGCTTTATAATGAATAAATTGCATTTAAATTGCATATATGATGATTTTTTTTTATTATGTTGTGGTTAATGGTGCATTTAGTTACGACGCGTCGATGCATTTCGTATGTTCTAACACACTGAAATGGCATGTTTTTTTTTAATTTTTATTTTGAAGATATGTAATTTTTTTCTATGAAGGCTTAATAAGTTGTTTATTTAATGGTCTAGGATTTTGATTGACAGAAAATGCATGATAAGATTTCAATGAACAACAATTCTAGTTGAAATGATGGGAGGACATCCAAAGTTGCGAACAATGCAAGTTCTTTGTAATTTTGATATCAAATTAATATTTTGAATTATTTGTGAATTTAACTAATACGTGTTGGTTAATGTCTCACATTGAGAGCCAAAAAAAGAGGAAACTCGATAAGATTCTTTGTAATCTAATCGCATAAGAGAATAAAACCTTGACGAAAAGTTGTCGAGGGATGAATCAAGTGAATAAAAAAGAAACCAATATCATTTTTTTCTTGAATTTTGGGTAATATTGTACATAGGAATATTTGATAGCAAGTTTCAAACAATCTAATTCACATATTTTTAATGTTTTGCAGGGCCTGACAACAACAAAAGGGAATGTTAGCATAAGAAAAAACAAATCATGGAAGATGCAATGATGAAGAATTGATGCTTAGATCATCTACATTGGTGTTGTAAGTAAGTAAATGAAAGGGGGATCCACATCAACAACAACATTCTTCAAATATATGAAATCGTTGAATTTTTCTATTATGTACATATGATTAATTAATTTGGTATTAAATATTAAATTTCAATTGTGTCGTTGCAGAAAAGAAAAGAAAATGGGACCGATTTAGCACAGAAAACATGACGACAAGGAAAAAATGGATTGATAGCAAAGTTTGTGAGTAGTTGTGATTTCCTTATAACAAGTTATATTATTATTGGTTATGATTTTAATATTTTAATATTTTTTTACACCGGCCATCCTTGGATGTCTTCAAATAGGTGTTAACATATAAAGAAGAGCCATCAGAAGAATTAACTGACATAGGGTTAAGTAAGGGTTGTGAGTATATACTAACATATAAAAATGTAATTATGAAATTTTTTAGTATCCATGTTGTTTTACTTCTCTCATTTTATAATTAACAGAACACCAAAAATCCTTTATATTAAATATATAATTTATTAAGGAGTATAAAACTTGCAGGAAACAAAGTATAGAGTGGAGCTAACAAAAGGCTTGTTGAAAGAAAGCATGAGATTTGGTTTTGAAAGATTGTGTATAATTCATGTCTCAATTATTTCTATGGATGTCGCTTTTCAATTTACATTCATGTATATTATATATTTTAATTTTCATTATTCCTAGAAATGTAGATATACTCATTGCACTTTATTTTTATGTTTGTAGAAGGAAGTTGAAGAAGAGGAAAACAATCGCTGCAATAAACAAAACATTCAACAAAATAACACAAGTTATGCAAGTGACTCGAAAACTTACAACAACTGTATTGAAGAAAATCCATATATTTTGGATTTTAATGCAAGCTTCTGTATATTTTGAAATAATTGTTTAGTGTTAAAATTAGACATTTTAATGTATAATGTATTGGACATAGTGTCCCAATTGAAAGAACGTGGATTACCAACAAGTGTAACAATTACATGCATATTGACATTTTGATTATTGTGGACTCTATGTTGTTCCATTTTGTATGCCAAGGGAACTCTTCTTGATATATAATAAAATGAATATTTTTATTCTATTGCATTTTTCAATCTCGTGAAATGCTAAATCACTAAAAAAATATATGGATTATTACATATTTCAATAGATTAAAAAATTAATGATATAATAAATTAATCCAAACACCATATCCAAAAGCAATAATAAAAATTCAAATAAATACTTCTATAAAAGATATCTCAATTTCTGATATATATATACCAAAGTGATGTCACTAGTCACAGTTCACCAAATAAAAAATGATGAGTAGTGTTTTTAATCTTTATAATTGCATTGGTGCATTCCATAAATTGTGGCATTGATCTGCGTTTAATTTTTGCATCAGTGAGCTTAAAACAACATTCCCGAAGCAACATTATAGTCATCTCATGCCATGGGTGTTTTCCTATTATTACACACTAATCACATGGATGCTACTTTACATCTAAAGCACTAGTCCATATGTTGTTATATAACACTGGTGTTGTTTAATAGGTTATAAGCACTAGTGCATATATTATTGTAATACAACATTTCATGTTAAGATTTTGAGGTGCATAGATGCTATTATTTCTTTGGAAGACATTGGTGCTTGCCTTGTGAGTTAGTACTAGTGTGTTTCATCTAATAAATTGCACCAAAAATAACGACTCTGCAAAATCCTCAAAAACTGATATTTTTTTAGTTACAATACATTCCTGTAAAAACTTCTACTAAAAAATTCGATACCATTTTTGGAGGTTGTAGCAAAAGTTCTTATGATAGTTTTGCCAATCTTTTAACACTTAAAAACTTCGTTGTAACCTCTACTTCCATGCGTTTTCCTTGTAGTGGCATAGAGTGGAACCTACCTGCCCATGATTTATTTACTATGTATTGACATTGATGCATTTGGCATGCATGGGTGCGATGTACAATGACTGATGGTTCTCTTTTCAGAATTGTATATTATGCAATAATCGTAGTTTGCATCTTGTTAAAATATTACATAATGGGATTAGATTTGAAGCCTTATTATTCGTTAATTAAATGGCACGTGACAAGTGGGATTTAGACCTATTACGCACATGAATGGCTGAAACTTATCCTGCTGCAAATCTATGATGCATATGAAAGATTGGTTGGCCTTGGCCCTGAGGTCTATTATATTGTCAATTCATGCAAATAAATTATGGCGATTTGAGTGACGAGTATTTTAAGTCTCACGAAAGTTGTAAAGGAGTCTGTAATGCCAAAACAACACACCATTTGTAGTCTTGAGACAACCTTCTAGCTGTAGTCTATTTCACAAATAGATGCCCTCTTTATAATACTGACATGTAAGTGTTATCTTAGTGCATTATATGACTAAAACAAGATAATACACCATTTTGTTGATCCTGAATTGTGTATTCCCTCTTGATAAATGATTAAACCAATAACTTTATAAATCATATAAGACACTTGTGAAATATTAGATTAAGTAGACATCTTCACTTAAGGGACATACCATTTGATCATGATGTATTCTCCGAGATTTATAGCCTCCCATATATATTGTTAAGGACTATATTATTAATCCATGAATTATGTTGATATGTGGTAATATTATTCTATATGCGTACGTGGAAATGACATCATTCATGTATAATATAACAAATGACTCATAGTGCAATATAGAAATTTTATGAGCGACTAAGCATATAAAGGCATGATAAGGACTATATAGAAATTGTATAACCCACCAAGCATATCAATACATGATAGGGACAAGGTGCTTATATGGATTTATATAAACCGTGTTCTCATGATTCCTCTAATGTTAGGGATATGGTGGTCTGTTAGTGGGGATAGATGGATTTCATTCCATTCACACAAGTTCAACTCCATTGAGACATGTTCTGGCTTGGATTTCCTATTGACAGTTTGCTCGACCTACCATTCATGGAAGTGGGGAAGTTTGTTGAGATTTCTTTTGCGTGTGTGATATTTACTTGATTCCTTTAGAATAACATGAATGTGGTTTTTCCGCGTGAAAAAAAATAATATACTCTAATGTATAGGTTCAAAGCATCGAGGAGGAAAATATGATTAGAATACTCTTTTGTTACTTTAATTGTAAGCAAGCATACAATCAATTCAAAATAAAAATATAAAATGATGGCAATGCAACCATCCACAACTAAGTGTGTATTTTATTGTGATTTGATGTTGAAGCTCATAGCCTGCTGCAACAATCCTTCACACAGAAAATGGTGGAATAATCCTCCATGTATAGTGCTAAAGGTGGTTCACTTCAATTATAATTTTGGAAAGATGGAAAAAATAAGAAATTATTCTATTCATTAATATTATGGATATTGTTGCTTAGATTAGGTTGTTTCCTCCACAAAGTGGCTCGATAGTTCAAACTAAATGCATTAAAATATTATTTATCAGTTCATACTTTAAGAATGCATTGGTAGCAAGGATCAAATTTGAAGGGTATGGTCCTATTTCCCTTTGAAGGGCTATCATATATTGAATTATTCAATGCTAACATGTTAAATAAACCATTCCTTTCATTTGAAAATGTAATAATGAATCAAAATTTCATTGTATATTAAGAGCAATGTAATATAATTCCTCAATATAGTGACAAAATTTGTATTGTTCCAATCTATATTTTTTAATAAGCGATGTCTAACCCAAATAAATAAAGAACCCATATAGATAAAATTTCATAAACATAAAAAATATCTAATAGTATGAAGAAATCAATTGAAAAATGTTTATGACCAATGGAGATTGAATTAGCAAGTAATAAAACTTCTAATAGAAAAATAAAGATTTGATGAAAATGAAATACAATATATATACAGTGTCCAATGAAAATAGCGATCGATAATTAAAAAAGAGGGAATGAATATAAATAAAATGTTCATGAATACCAAAACTATTACCTTGAATAACTTTAATAACAAACTCCACTCATTTCCAAGAAGAAGAAAATAAATACTTATAAAATAACACAGCCAAAAACTATTCTGACATGTTGCACATACCTAAAAAATTATTCAGCCATAGGAGCAACCCAACCAGTATTGAGATCCACCAAGGGAAGGAAGCTATTTATATATGTTTTTGTTTGTTCATCTTTACTAACCAAAGGAGAGACATAGTTCCCTAGAGGAAATAATCATTAGGGGAGTTATCTTTTTGTATCTCTAGTGGCAATGTGCACTTATACATGTTGGTGGTGAACCAATGGTGTTAGTGTAAGTGTGTCCTTCCTTTTCTTTGGAAGATCCCTTAAAGTTTGAAGATGGTGAAATGAACCCTATGAATGAACAAGGCAAGGAAGGGTGGAAGTAGCCTAAGTAGGGTTCGATAATAAAAACTAGATAATGGGTCGAGCTCGACACTAGAAGTAGCCTGAGAAAGGATCAAGAGTTACTCTAATTTGAATTTTTATTTTGATAGGAATGGTTTAAGATACCTCTTTCCCTCGAATCCTAATTCATAGGACAAATAACAATTTTAGTCAGTCGTGATTCATGCAAACAATAATAGTTATATCCAATCACAAGGAAATCTTTTCTCCTATGACTCTTGGGGGACATTGAGTAGTATATTCATCTTCATGTAAATAGAAATGGATCCATTCAAGATAGATGGATGAACTATTCCAGTCTAGTCTCCATATTAACTATTCAAAAACCTAAGAAAAGAGGAAGTGACCCACCATCTCACTTATTGGCATGAATCTCCATGTCTTCCATCTCAATGAAGAATTAAATATTGATTAGAAAGTTATAAAGGTACTTTCTCCAACAAGCACATTGATAATTGTGTTCATTTTTCTGCATGACTAGCTCACTATGTTGAGTCTAGATTGAAACCCAAAGCTACTTGTTCCCTAGCATGAGCTCCCACCCCCTATCTGGCTACCATAAATCTGGCAGGTAATAAAACAAAAAACAATATAGACATATGAAATTGAAATAGGCTTGAGAGTTGAAGGTGACATGGAAGTAGCCACAACCTAAGTAGGGAAAACGAGTTCAAAAATTAGAATAATGATAAAACAAAAGTTTAAAGTTTAAAATCACTTCATTTTCAAACATTCAACTTTCATAGTCACATTTCTAAAATCCAATAATCATTTGGTTAACTAAATTTACAAATCCACTTTCATAATTACATTTCCATATTCCAATAAGCATTTGACGAACCACAATTATTTGTTTAGATTCCCTAATTCCAATCACTCGGTTGTAGTAATTATCAACTAGTGCAAAATATGATGAGTTGATTCTAATTCTAATTTTTGATGATCTGTTGCACAATTTAATTTATGATTATGTGAGTGCATTCACTATTAATACATTAGTAATTCACATTATACATACACTCGTTGAAATTTAAGAAGGAATAGTTGTGAAGCTACGTCAAGCATTTTAATCGTGTTGGTAGTTGATTGCAAGCATGATAGCTTGTGAAAACGAAAGCATCATTAATGTGTTTATTTGCTACTAAGATAGTGTCTTACCATAGCTTATTATCAATTGATGCTTTATTTTCTTCAAGGATGCCAACTTACAAAAGGTGATTGTCAATTAATACTTTTCTCTTAGAGCGTCACCCATGATTACTGATTATAACCTTGTGGCAAAGAGTGGAAAGGTATAGAATCTTGGAATTTATGTATCACATTTACAGATTCTCCATCAAATTTAACCTAGGAGAAAGAAATATTAAATCACCTTATTTTGAGAAGTTTTGTCATTCAAATCTCTTCATTTTGGACAAGTTTTGTAACTAAAATTTTCAACATAGATCTATATGAGAAGAGTATGCCAATTTGACTCCCATGTATCCTACACTCTTTTCTCATGTTTTTGCAATCTTGTTGCTTCATTCTCCTCCATAAATATCTTTTTGCATGATCTTGTTCAATTATGCTCCAAGCCTCGTTTCTATAGGATTATCCATAGTTGATGAAATCATGAATCCATGGCTAGTAGCACAACTCTTTTACAATATAGGACACATCCCATCCAATAAGTGATAATTGTTGCATAGAATAAAGAAGACATTGCTTTGCAAAACATGGTTTTGAAGGATTTGAACCCTGAACAAAAAAATGTCTGAGATTGAAATTTTGAAGCCTTTGCACAATATCCGGATGGCCTTTATGGCAATGAAGAAAATTCAATTGAAACCATCCTATGATGCTAGGAAACGAGAATTTAAGTATTATAGATTTAATTTTTTTTATAAAATCAATACAACCCATTGCAAAGTCACATGGTAACAAAAACCAATACAAATTATTGCGACTTTGGAGAACCCAAATATAACACTGAAAGTAACGATTTTGGCATCCTGTTAACATACATAGAGAAGTGGCAAATGCCATCGAGGAGATCGTTATTCACATTTCATTAATTTTCTTTTGTCAATCACCCTTCGTTCATTTTTCTTTGAAGAATGGAAGGCCTGCTACATTCTATTGCACTGAATTGTTTGTCAGCGGAGCAGATACCTGTCTTCGCTATAACCTCTTAAAGAGAAACCAAAATATTTGAACAACCAGGGATATTGAAATCGAAAAGAATAGCATTTTTTATTGTACTAGTAACCATCATGGCGCGGTGCCATGTGGGGAAGAGACCGAGGGTGATGCTCAACGCGCTGAAAACCAATTAAATACAGATCAATTAGATAACGGAGTCCATTAATTCGTGGCCAAATCCAATATTTTAGATGAGTAATATTTCTAAATCAGAAGCCAATTCTGCTATGTTTTCGTCTTCTTTGTTTGATGATATCAGCAAACGTCGTATATACTGCCATCAAAAGAAAAGAGAATCATTACATCGGAGGGCAAAGCAGTATGATCACTTATATATCGCGTCAACTTTTCTGCACTCACTCTTTTCAAATTCAATCAGGCCTTTTTGTGCAGCGACCACGTGAAGCATCTTGCACAACTTGTAATTCCACACCATACTTTGACTTTGACTTTGACAAATTGCTATAAATATATTGATGTGTGTGGGCTAAGTGGATAAGTCTATATAAATGTACTTCTCTTATATATATATCTTTAGACTTTAGACTTGCATGAAACACATTAATGTACTCTTTTTTTTGGACTATCTATCTATCTCTATCTAAGATCTTATTATACCTATCAATAGGCATAATATATAGCAATGAGTTTTGTGTTGACTCACTTTTATTTCCTTTGACCTACGATTACCTTTTATGTGGTTTTTCCATTTTAACTGAAGTTTTGCTATTTCATGATTGCATGTGTATTGGTTATCCAAAGTTTTCGAGGACCATCAACAAATTCACCCTCTTATTGTTGGGGAACGTTATAAATATCGATCCCCATGTAGGGCATTCAACTAATCTTGCATGTATTAACTACCTCTCCGACATGTTAAATGCTTTACCTTGGCCTCAACTTTGATGCTTAGTCCTTTAAGCCCAATGCCTTCTTGCACCCAACATCTCGATATTCAAAAGGCTCTTTTTAATGCTGTCATGATGGCCATTGAATGCCACCGCCACTGGCTCATCTCACCACATCTTCCATGCCCTCCCCTATAAACATGTCAAATGGATAGAGTTTTTATACATTCATACAATCTAGAGAAATAAAATGAAATTGCAAGCATAAGTACTTCTAATTTATGTTGTTGTATATTGATTAGGTGCATGATGCTTGTCAAAATTGCAAGGAAACAATTTGCAAGAACAATATGTACAAAAGATATCGAATAACCTATACAAAACCTACACTCGAGCTATTGTATCCACGCATTCTAAAGGAATTAGGCATGTTGGTTTGAAATAAAAATGCACAGTAGTAGCCTCAGGAACATTGAGGTAATGTTTAATGTTCATTGCACCCAAACAATTGGTCTACGAACCAACTTAGATCCGTTCAAACCGGATCTATCAAGCACTAAGAGGGATCCAATTTGTTGAGGTGTAATTTTTTTGTTTATATCTTAAACTCAAAAAATTTAATCTCTCTCTTGCTTAACAAAGATGGGTTTATGTTTTATTTTTTTAGTTTATAGGACGACATGGATTTTTTTAATTACTTTTCATAATTTTTTATTTTATGAGCTGACCTGAATTTTTTTAATTACTTTTTTTTTTTGGTAATGTAACATTATGTTACCTTAAGTGACAACATCTCCCACATTGAACTAGGATGTTGAGAACCTCAATTCTCTCAGTGCATTTAAAACAAGATTTTATTGCAAGTTCATTCTCTTATTGGATATGCTTTGCTTCTATGCCCTTTGTTACCACTTGCAATCCATGTGCTTTTACGTGTAATTGAGAACACCCTTCTCCTTAGCCACCAATGTACTTTATATTGAGAGTGTGGAGGATGATTTTGTGATCCCATGGAGCTCTTTCATGTGTGTGGAGTTTAGTCTCCGTTTCCGACACGATAACATGCCACCTCCTTGTCAACTGCAGGCTGCATAGAGCCATTTAAAATAATTTTTCCAAACACTCAAAATTTGGAACCAAATATGTTCCCAAATAACATTATATGTTTAAATATACCTTGTACACAAAGACAAATCCCCCTACCCTGATTTTATTGTTTGGATGAAAATCATTTGTTGTCAGTTTCAACTCCTTATAGGAGAAAATTTTAACGCCTCTAATGATTGAGAAATATTCTCTCAAACACAATGATAAAAGGCACCACATTATCAGTATTACTTGGATGCATGAGTTTACATAATAGAAGAAAATTTGTGCTAGAAATATTTGCATTACAAAATAAACAGTTTAGATAAATGCTAGAATAGGAATACATTAAAATGTAGCTACATTCAGTGTGAGTGGAAAGTGAAATAGCATGCCATTAATTACAAATGAAATTGCAACAAAGCATGTACCTTGTCCACAATTTTCAATCATTTATGTTGGTTATTTGGTCCCTCTCTTATAAATTCCACCAAAGCAATTCAAAGGTTCCAATACATTTAGCATATGTTTAGTAAATGATAAAGAACTCCATAGTAAATCCATGAATTCAAACCTACTAGAAAACAAATGCAGACATTTTATATAATATTTTAAGAATATATGACATTTACTTTTCCCAATTATTGTACAATAATAAAGAAGAGGAAACTTGCAACAAGATATAGGATGCAAGTATGGAAAAATTGTAGATGAGTTATAAATTCCATAGTTAGACAAATATGGTCTTTGATGGGAATATAAGAAACACATGAAGCTTAAGTCCTCTTCTTCCGCCAAAGACTATGGAAATAACTCACAAGGTTGGGTAGTGAGAGCAAGTTTTCTCTCGTATGAGACTAAAAATAATACCCAAAGAATTCTCAATGCTAGAATGTCAAAATCATGGGAAACAACCTATTGTGACCCAAAATAATCGAATTTCTTCCTTCAAAGAAATATATTAAGATATTGTTTTTTACTCTCTTTTTTATTCTATGTGAATTAGCTTTCTGTCTATGCATTATTTACACAAGTCCAAAAACTCCAAGTTGAACAAACAATAAACCTTGTTAGAATGATGCAGGAAAAACTAGATCATTTGCAAAATCCATATATTATTTAATCCCTTATATACATTCATATATATGGAGTAAACAAAATTGAGAACCTTGATTTTATTGATTGTAGGGAATAGAGAGCTTCCTCTTAGAAGTAGTGAAAACAATGCCAACATAGAAATTGGAAAGAGCGGTAACTAAAGACATGTTGGATAAATCATAGCAACATAGGTATTACGTTGGTGTGCACCCATAGAAAATGACATTCACATTGCAACTTCCACATATGTGATGGTTATGATGAACAATCTCTTTGTGATTGACATGTTTGAAGGAACAATTTGTTTGCACCTTCTTTTTCTAAAATTTCTAAAAATACATATTATATGGCTTTGAGAATTCTTAAGATATGATTGTATGGAATCATAATATGGTATCTTCAACTTTTAGGATATTCAAAACTTTGAAGACTGTGAGAATAGATGTAGATCTGATGGCATGCATGTGGCAATGCATCTTAGTTGGGTCTGCAACTTAGCTACCATGCACACTACAAGGAAAATACTCTTTTGTGGAGGTTATAGAAAACAACCCATTAAAAATAGCCGAAACATCCATTTATAGCAAAGGAAAGTGGGCAAAGGATTTAGCATATGTTTTTCATTAGTGCATTTATACATAACAACATATACGTGTGTATCAACACAAAACACACCAGTGCTCACAATAAATAATCTATCACCTTGACTAAAAACACATTCTAACGAAAAAAACTAAAAATTTACAACCAGTGCATTTATATTACAAAGGTTCATCGGGGCACCGCAAACTTGAAAGCACTGAAATACGGTAAACAGATAGTGGAATAAACTAGAGTACTATATTTTTTTTTAATTTTTCCAACAACGATGCTGTATGTCTAACCTACTGCATCAGGGTGGCAAAGACAACACTGCACTTTGTTAGGGTTCAAAATTTCCAAATTAAAAAACATGACTCTATTTTGTTCAAATTTATGTTGACGGTGTGTTTTATATAACCAATCGCACCAATGCATTATGGAACGGGTGCACCGCATTATGGTTAAAACATTGCAAATTAAAAAAGCATGACTACATTTTTTATTTCAAATTTGTATTTGTTGTGTGTTTGGTATTATCAACAACTCCGATGCATCATGGAGTCTAGTGCATCGAATTAGGGTTAAAAATTTTCAAATTAAAAGACAATATAATTTCAAATCTGTAAAAGAAATGTGTTTGGTACTATGAATTGACCCAGTGTGTGAATTAGTAAAATGCACCACACTATGGTTAATACTTAAAAAAAACACGAATATATGTTTCTTATTTCAAATTTATATTAATAGTGTGTTTATCTAACAAATCACACTGGTGCATCCTGTTGTTGGACACACCGATACAAGGTTTAATAAAAAATATTACCATATTGAAAAAATATGCTTTAGCATTCTATAATGCTTTTGAACCCAACAACATCGATGTTGTAGATAACATACTTAGATACCCTGACATTTGTACTCCACATGGCGTTATTGCTCACTTCCATTGGCTACTGATTGGAGTTTGAATTTTGCCAAACGTTGGGAAAAAATTAAAATTTTACATACTCTTGGTGTCATTTCCACTAACTGAGGTTCATTTTTCCCTACCCATCCAACAAAACCCAAGGAACCAACATGTTAGAGTATAACTCCATCAGCAACACTTGTGACACAAGTGAAGTGTCACCCAAGATACATATGTGAACTACGAGAAACATGCTTCTGCAGTTATAGAATGGATTTCTTCATGGAAACATTAAACATGTCTATCGAACAAAGGGGATAAATGGACAACCATCAACACATACAAAGAAAAAACATAGCGATCCTTCGAAACATACACAACATATGAAGCATATAGATATAAATCATGTCTACCACTGTTATTATCAATATTACACAGTATTATATCAATATCATTGTGAAAAACTCATAAATATTCATACACAATATAAACATACATCATAGGCACATAGATTTAACATGTAAATCCATATGAAAAAAACCACCAAAGCACTCTTCATCTTTCATGAGTAGTGTTTAGAACACTTTTGGTCTGTGCACACAACCTGCAGACATCTCTCAAGATATTCTTACAATGGATGAATTTCTTCTATATTTCTCATGCTCTCATGTCTATCTCGTTTCTTGTTTCCTGACATTTTCCATCTCGGCGTCCCCTCATGTCCTTCTTAGTATTAGTCTAATCCTCTTTCTATATTATATGTCATCTTCATAGTCGTCCATGCACATCTTATAGGTCAATCTTATATACTTTTCACAACTCTTCTTCTAACCATCGACTAGTTCTTCTAACTAACCCAAGAAATCCCTTTACCTTTATGAAGTATTTATAAACCTAGATTACATTCATGGCCATCCCCAAAATAGACTACTTGTCTAGCTTAACTCACTCTTTAAATTTAGTGTTTCCTAAAACATAGGTCTAATTCCTGGATCCAACTTACTCTCTCCTTTTTTGTCATCGAATTGCTTGCCTTGTGACTGGATTCTTGAAATTTTCGTTCAAAACTGTTATGTCTTTTCCTAGGGACAACATGCCCCCAAAACTCACTTGTGTCTCATCCCAGTCCACTTAAGTGAGATATATATGTCGCATCAAGTTTATTCTGAAACTCCTGACAGATTTTCATCACTATGTATGCTTGTCGTTGAACGTCTTCTTTAAATTTCTCAATATTTTCCAAGTTCAAAACTGATAGGTTCCAAAGTTTCAACTTATGTCTCTCCCAATGCCTCTCGTACCTGCTCATGGAATGGATGGATGGTCCATGTAACTTCTTCTACTTCATCCTGGAGCTCCCTGACACATTCAAATCGACATTGTTGTTGTGTTCATAGTTTGGAGACCTCCTACTATAATGTTTTCATGTTAGTATCCTTTCTCATTTTCTCGACCAACGAAAATTTCTTCAATGTATTTCTCAACTCAGTCATATTTTCCTCCATGGTATGAAGTTTCTTTGTTACTTGCTCCAATTATGCATCATCCATCAAGGATTCCCAAGAATGAGAAACCTACACATATTCCTTGGCACAAAGTGCATTAACCTCTTAAATCTTCTAGACATTCTCACTTACTTCCTTGCTTTGCTCTTCCAGTGCTTTAGGGGGTGTAATGGGAAGCATATTTTATTCTAAGTCAATAATGCGTTGGTGGAAGTCGACAACTACTTCCCCAAGAAGAATAACTTGTGCTTTTGGGATCATTTCAGGTGTAGTTCCCACTTCTGAATATTTGTGGAATGCGAACGCGAAAACTTGTTCCATTCTTTTCTTGTCCTGCTCCCAACTCTATGTCTTCTACTTTATTTCTTGTACTTTTTTCTAGAGAGACATGAAGGTATTATTTGACTATTTTAGCTATTCAACTAACAAATAATCTCTCACCTTTATTTAATCTATTGTATCTTGCTAAATGTTTGTGCAATAGAAACATAGGGATCATAGAAAGGTTGACACTTACATGACCAACGTCCTTGATCTTGTTGTTATGTTTTGGTGTGCCCAAATAAATTTCTTTAGGTGAGACTTGTACCTTTCGATTCTTTTGAGGTATCAGTACTTTGACTGGCCGATCCTTAGAAGGACCTACTTCTTGCGGCTGCGACCAGAATGGGTCTTGACTGACTACTACTCTGACCTCTTTTACTGTGACACAAAGAGTCTGCAGTAAATAAGTGATTCCTCCCACTAATTTTGTGTTTCGTTGATCAATGTTTTGGCAAGTTTCATTAGTAACTTCCACAATTCAATCAAAATTTAGATTATAGTCGCCATCTTTAAGGCCACCAGCTTCGGAGGTTTTACCGGCCTTCCATTTTTTGTGACTTTTATTTTATTCTTCAAAGGTTGTTCTCTTTTCTGCCAATGTAAGATCCATCAGGGTCATACTGGATTCTTCCTTACTTTCATAGGGTGATATGGGTGGGATTTATTCTTCCTGTTAATATCCTCCTTGATTTATCGATGTTCCGTTCTGTCATGGGTCAGTTCCATATATATTTGGTCATATACGACAGGATGTATCCCTTCTTTGGGAGAGTCCCGAATTATCATATCAATGTCTTCATCTGTCAATCAAAACTCAGTGGTCAACCATTGATGCTCAAGGTCTTGTCGTGGTTCCAAATATATGTGGTGAGTCCTGACATAAAATATTATGACATTTCAGTACCATTGGACAGTCTTTGTGACAAGGAGTGATTGGTTCCCAATGTGATGCCTCAGTGCATCAGCATGCAAATAAAACTCAATATTACTTTTAGTTTTTTGGCACATATTGTTCTTCTCCTACCATAAGTTCTACTAAGTGCGCCCCCAACATGGAACATGAATGTCCATCCCCTGGTAGTTTGGCGGCTTGACCCATGCAACAAAACGGATCAATATTAACAACCATGAATAAGTAAATGGATTAGCGTTCTCTTGGTCATCGATGACAGGAGCTAGTAATTCATTTAGGAGATAGGTAGACCAATTCATTAGCATGCCCCACAACACACTGTTTTGTTGCATCAATGGTACTGGTAGCACACTGGTTCGGTTGCATCTTTCTGAGCAACTTGTTGGAGAGAACTTTTGTTGTGAACTGAACACTTGTGTCATTGATATAGGAAATATACAATCTTTTCTTATCTCTTGTAAGATTAAAATTTTCCTTCATTTGACCAAATAGGCCCGGATTCTACTTCTTTCCTACAAATAACGGTATTGGGTCGAACCCTACAATAGGTATCCCAATGATTGATGAAATCAGGTTTACATCCATCAAAATTTGGTGATCTAGCCAGAGGCAGTCTCCATGGAACCAAATGGGTTTTAGGCACGTATTGAATTCTACCGTGCAACCAAAATGGTGCATGTGCATCAGCGATAGAATGCACAAATTTTCCATTCCTCGAGACCACTCCATAGGAACAAGTTGAATAGGTCCTCCTCGACCACTTTTGCAGAGGTCATGTACCGCGACATGTTCAATTCAGGAAAATTGCACAAGTCATGATTTGCGAGTGCAAGTTTCTTCAAGTTTGACAGAATGTCTGCCATAACATGGATGGCTTTCGGGATGGTTGGCTTGACCATCAGATACTTATAATTCTTGCTAATGACTATGTTAGGAGAATCACCTTTTGTGGTGGAATGTATTCTGGTAACATTTTTTCTTACCCAAATCTTGATGCTTCGACATTGTGGGTAGGCTCTAAACCACCACTCAGGAAATAATCTACGATGAGCCATTCACTTTATTCTTAGAATATTGAATGACACCAGTCAAAACATAAATTCTGGAGCTTCTTTGAAAATGGGAATGGTAGGGGGGACCTCCATACCTGATCCTTGAATGGTGATGGTACTTGACACGGATATTTCCATGAAAAAACATCTTCCGGCTTAAAATATTTTTCAAACATATAACTTGGAACTTCACAGTTTGATACAATGAATCAACATAATTTTGTTCGAAGATGAAATAGGTTTTTGAATGAAATACGTTCTTCAATCACGTGGGTCTACAATAAATGGAAAGGGTGGCAGCTAATTCTGTCACATGGGGCAATATTCCAATCATTTTGAGATAGCAAGCAATTGAACCATCACTTCACCCTTCATAAAAGTAGGTATTTATTAGGCATTAATGGAATATGTGACAAAAACGAATTCCATTGAAATATTATGCTACCTCAAATGAACTACACTATAACTGTAACTTGCGACATAATTTTTAAACTTGCAACAAAACTATATATACAAAACTCGAGAAAATATTTTTATGTTTGTTTTTGTTTTTTTAGCCACTATCATTTTAGTCAAGTGAAGTACGACTATCCTGATAAGGTTTCAACCGACTTCCATTCACTAACGCATTGAAGGGTGTACCATGTAAATTTTGTAACTAGACTGCGCCGCCATCAGTGATACAAATGAATACATATGGTCCCAACTAGTGTGTTTAGATATTGCCAAGACATTTCAAACCTTTATCGTCATATAGGAGGACGAAATCACATTTTTGAAATTGTTTGAACTTGATATGGTGGTCATTCCAAGCCTTCTTCCATTTGTTCTCAACACACTGATGATAACCTATGATGAAGAGATCTTCCTCCATCAGTACTAGCTTAGACAATATTTCTTCAATGGAGCCAACATCTGTCATCTTAGTAATCACAACTATTCTGATACTAGGTACAATATATTCTAGTGTCATGACGACCTCTTGTCCATAAACCAATCTAAATGGGGTTTATTTTTTCAATTTTTTTCATGTTGTGCCACAATCCCATAATACTGTAGATATCTTGTGATCCCATTCATCCCTCTGAACATTACATATTTTAGTCAATGCATTCTCTAAGATTTTACTAAACACCTCGACAACATTGTTTTCTTGTGGGTGATATGGAATTTTTCGTTGCTGAATATGAAATTCCTCAATTATTTTTTCAATCAAATGATTCACAAAATGTGTATCTTGGTCACTTACCAAAAATTTTGAGCATCCAAATCGGGTCATGACATGGTTGAATAGAAATCTTGCAGCAGTCACAACAATACCATACTTGACTGGTGTTGCTTCATTCCACTTGGTTAAGTAGTCTGCCGCAGTGTTTATATATCATGCATCCATTTGTTTTCTTGGCGGGTTAATGGGACCCACAAATTCAACAACCCATTTATCAAATGGCTACAAATTTACTTGTGGTACCAGTCCCATTTCATCTCATTGTGACAATCTTCAAGTTTGGTGAAAGCTATCACATTTGCAACAATAGTCTCTAGCGTTCACATGAAGAGTAAACCACCATAATCATGCCTGCAAAATTTTGCACACCATTTATTTTCCGGCTTAGTGTCTTTCGTGACACTATCATGTGCTTCATTCAACACCATCGGTCGCTCATGTTCTAATATACAACGATGGAATATTTCACCTTGTCCCATCTTATATAACTACCCATCAATCAACTAGAAATCTACAGCTTTTACAACTAATTGTTTCTTTTGTGTTGTATTGAATCCTTCTAGTGCATATCCTGTATTCAAAATATGTACAATGTGTTTGTAGTGATCATCAATCATTTTTACTGCAAACAACTGTCCATCAAGAAGACTATCTTCTAGACTAGTAGTCTCTTCTCCACTTTCAAACCTCAACAGATGGCCAGGTCCCGCATTCAATTGCACGACTTGACAATAATATCAAAATCAAATTCTTGGAATAACAGAAGCCATCAATGGACATTCTACACAACATTGGCTTATTGACCAAGTATTTTAATGCAAAATGGTCTATAAGCATCTTGAGATGGACATCCAACAAACAATGTCAAAATTTCTGGAGAGCATATACCATAGAAAGTCCCTCCCTCTCAAAAGTGGTATAGTTCCTTTGTGTCATCGATAGTTTTCTACTAGAAAATGAAATAGGATGATCAAGAGAGCCCTCACCTGGTTGCACAAGTACTACACAGAGCGCAACAAAGGACACATTGACATGTACTTGAGATTCCTTTTTCCAATATGGAAATTCCAATATAGGATATGATACCATCTTGTGTTTGAGAATATAGAGACTCTTTTGACACTACTCATTCCATTGGAACTTAATATCTTTCTTCAACAATTTTTCCATTGGAGTTGCCACCTCAACATAACCCCAGATAATTTTTTTGTAATACCCCATATGTCCCAAGGTAGTTCTCAATTGTTTAACTAATGTGGGTGGGGTTAAGTCGACAATAATTGCAATTTTGGCAGGGTCGATCAATATTTCATCTCAACATACCACATAACCTAGAAAAATACCAAAGGGAGCACAGAAAATACACTTCTTCAAATCAAGAGAAATATGGAACTCTCTACACCACTCCAACATCATTTTAGGATTCTCAATATGATCTTTAAATAGTCCATAGATCATCCAATCATCAAAGTATACTTAAAAAAAATATGTATGAAGTCTTTAAAAGTTACTTCTACTATTCTAGAAAAAATAGCAGCCACATTGTTGAGTTTGAAGGGAATTACCATATATTGGATGCAACCACATTCTATCGTATACCAATATTCTTTTGGAATTCATATTTGACGGTACCCAAAGAATCCATCAATAAATGTGTACACTTATTTCCCTCCTATGCTCTCCAATACTTCATCTGTGAAAAGGGTAGGAAATGGATCTTGCAGGCAGACATTATTCATTATTCATAGATTAGCACAAATAAAAAATTCAACAGTCTTCTTGTCTTGAGCAACCATAGGACTAATCGATTTTGAGTCTTTGACAAGTTCTATAATTCCTACGTCTAGCATTTTTTCTAACTCTATCCATTAGAGGAAATTTGGGGTCTAAAATGGGCCTTATAAGAAAACGCGCCAACAATAAATTTTGTGATTTAGAATTCAAGAACCAATAGAATTTCAATAAAATGATTCAACCATAATGGTTGAATTGACATATTTGTCATAAAAGAAAACTACTTTTTTGTTCGTATTTTCGACATATCTCCCTGTGTTTTTACTCAAATTTCAAGAGGGAGAGCTCGTTGGATGCGGAATTTAATTATACATCCAATGATTACCCACACTACATACTTTTGATGGACCCCACTACCCCAAAAACAAGAAATACCTAAAAAATTGTGATGATGACATCATCATCATGTTTTTTCAAGAATTTCTTGGGGTAGCGGGGTCCATCAAAAGTATGCAGTGTAGGTACTCGCTGGATGCGGAATTAAATTGCACATCCAATGAGCTTTCCCACTCAAAATTTGAGTAAAAACACAGGGAGATATGTCAAAAATACGAACACAAAAAGTATTTTTTTTCATTCTTCCTCCAAAATTAATAACTATTATTTTATTATTTTCCTTAGGAGGCCCATTTTAGACCTCAAATTTCCTCTAATGTTTAACTTCCCCTTATATCTTGAATTAATTCTATACGGTTACTGCTCAACAGATTTTGCATCGAGCTTCAAGGGAATCTTCATTTATCCTAGATAACCAATAGTCCCCTTCATTTCCAAGAACATTGTAGGGAATAGATCCTGGAATTCATGCAATAAATCTATAATCTTCCCTACTATCTCATCCTCCCAATTGTCCCCAATATTGGAAAATTTTGGGCTCACTGGAGAACCGATATTCACCTTCTTTGTTTTGAGAGGATTTGTAAAGTGGTCATTCAATAATCCTGAAAGCTCCACTTCTAGACTACCCTTATATTTAGGATTATGTATATCACATGGATCATCATGTTTAGTTTCACTAGTTATGTTATAGCACTCCATCCGATTCTGAACTATCGCACTAATCTGAGGAAAACTTGACATTGGAACAAGGATGTCTTCAAAATGTTTGGTTTTGATAACTTGTAGAGAAACATCAATCGTCGGACTGTCATCAACAAATATAAACGTATGTGTGTAATTGGTAGTGATATCTTCCCATTCTATAGTTTCTCTTCACAACTCCATCAATTTATACCAGTTTCTTGGTATCATGTCCAAGTAAGTACGAACTGATGAACACATTCCTATTGTGGTGATTCCTTCCATGTCACACAAAATTTTTCAATTTGGCTGATAGGATTCTTCAATCCCATATAATTTTGGCTAGTATAAGAAATAGTTTCACCAAATATGATTTGTAGCAGCTGTCAACATTGATACCATTCTAAAATAGATTGTTTATGAGAAACCCACCACCTGACGAGTGTATCTTTCAATGCAACATCCAAGGCTAACAAGAACCAAGGTTCCAATACTTTTTATTAAAAATCAGTAAGAGATGTATCTAAGTTAGGTAATACTTCATACGTAGGTATATCACATACCTCAATACCTATGTGTCCCAGATATTTTTTTATTCTTGCACACTTTCTCATTGATCATTCATGTAGTCAATTCTACCAATTCTCTAGAGATTCTCCTGAGTCTGATGAACGAGAACTAATACTTTGCCATCTTAGTTTACCATCAACTACCGAGTTGATGTAGTCATACATTACAAAGTAAATATGTAAATATTATCCAGATATCCTTCCTGTCCTTCGTTGTTTACTTGCTCGACATATCTCTTTCCTTCCAAAGGATCAATTGAAGCGACCACTCATAGTTCTATATCTTCAAATGATAATGTTCTATTTTTCAAATTGATGATTGTTTGATTGTTGGTATCCTAGTCGATCCCCAGAAGTGCAGGATATGGATTTGTATCATTGACAATATATATGACTTCAAAACCTATGTAGGTCCAGAGTCCTCCCACCTCGACAGAAATCTGTGGCAATAGACTAATAGGAAAAACCTTCAACTGGTTGGCTAAACAGAGCTAAACATGAGACCACACTGGTCTCATATTTTCCATGCTTTCCCATGTTTTTCTGGTTAGAATATTAACATCTGACCCCAAATCTAGTATGATAAAATCCATAGCATAGTCACCTATCTGAGCATTCATTCGTAACTATTGACCAGTCTCCAGTCTTTTACTGATATGGTTAAATTTTTTATTTCGTTGCATACTTGGATGAGATTCTTATACTAGAGCCGATAGTTATTCCAATGAATCTGTATCTTCTATAAGTGCTAAGCAACTCTTAAAGAAAATATTCACCTTACTTACCTTATTTGTCAACTTTGACTGATCAAAAGTTTATGGGAATTTTAAGGATCGGTAAATCATCCAATACCGGGAAATTAGTAGATGTCGATGCATTATTTTTGTCAATGAAATCATCATGTGCATCAAATAAAGCTTATTTTTATTTCTATACACCAAACAACACTTTCTTTTATGTCGTCAATCAAACTCTCAGATTTACCCATGGTGGTTCTTGATCTCCTCCAGTCGTAACACCTCTTCTTATTACGGAAACAATATTAGGTTCCTTAGGTTCGACGTAAATATTCTAAATATTTTGGTTTTCATTTGAAATTTAGTTATGGTTTTGCGTGATTCTAGCCTTCCATTTAGCAATCATTCGCTAGTACTCTTCGACATTTTGGTCCAATTCTTTACAATATGAACACGTTGATGTAGGATTAGAGTAGTCTTTCACAAAATTTCTCGGTTTCCCACAATTATAACAAATAATTGTTAGAATAATCAACCCATAGTTACCCACATTTGACATTAAATAATTATTTTTGTCTTATTACCTAGATTCCTAGATTCCATTCTATGCTAGTTGTCTTCCACATTTCCTAGAAGTCAACACATGCTAAAAATGGGTCATGGATCGCTTGGGAAACATCCTGGAAACCATTTTTAGAAAGTATTATTTTATTTCTGGTTACTAAAGCGCGGTTCTGCTTTTTTTGAAAGATGCCTTGCTTTACAACAGTTTTAAGGAAAAAGGAAAAGCTAGTCTAGGTGTAACTGCCTTGTTTTTTTCCCACATCATCCTCCCTCCTTTTATCCAAACAAAAGAATGAATGAGTTATATTTCCATAACTCTTTAGCTTTCCCACTTTCTTTATCAAATTCGTGAGCATCTTCATATATTTGGAAACTGCTTTATGCACCTATGGTGGATTTGGCTATTTTTGGTAAGACTTCTTTTTGACCAATTCGAATAGCATCCTTATGCTTTCGAACAACTCATGTAATTATATATTTGAGCAGCCTATTACTTCATAAGGTTGGCTATTGTACACTTACTCAATATAGCTTAGTGTTATGCTCCAATTTCAGTCTCGTTTGGTGTGAATTTTGCATGTTTGATTAGCAATTTTGTGAGTGTAATTGTTCTATCACTTTTGTTAAATTTAAACATGGTATCAAAGACTTTGTAGATCAATTTATATCCTTCTATATTTCTATTGCAATTTCAAAATCTTGAGTGGGAGCACACTCTGCTGACTGGAGGGCACAGTTGCTGATCTATGGACCAATCTTAGAAGATCATCTTGACTCCATTCAATTTATTTGAGTGGAATGATGAGATGGAGATATTGTTGAGAGCGAAAGGTATCTATAGGGTTACCATGGAAACTGAGGCATAGCCCAATGCAACTGTAGAGAAAATTAAATGGCACAACAAGAGGGATGAGGCCTATGGTCTTTTGTGTTTGAGCACTTCAAGAGACCTCCTCTTTCATCTTGATGGATTGACATCACTTAATGAGGTTTTGGAGAAGCTTGTATATATTTTTCGAAATACATATGAGATGAGAGGACATCAAATCGAGAATGAATTGATCTCCTTGAGTCCCAGTAGCTTTGAATCATTGCAACTCTACTTTTCCAAGTTTAAGGCCCTAGTTTTGCAGCTAAAATAGTGTGGGATTGAAAAAAAGGAAGAGAAAATAGTATTGGCCATACTCTCTAATCTTGGTCCTAACTACTCAGTGTTTTTTTCGACCTTCCATGCCACCAAGTTGACTGCACGATCCTAGAAGATGCCTAAGCTTGCAGAGTTCATCGAATCCCTCACCCAGGAGCAAGATAAATTGGTGATGATGGGCACCATCAAGCCTTCCAAACACCAAGATTTGGTTACTGGAGATTCAAGGGTGGATTCAAAAGGCAATAAAAAAGATAAAAATCCACCTAATCAAAAGAGAGACAAGTCAAAGTCTCAAGAGGATCCCCGAGGCTCCAAGAAAAACTTCCAGGAGAAGAAGAATAAAGGAGAAATGAGTAAGTGCGCATACTGCAATAAGGGCTATCATCCTGAGAGCTCTTGTATGAAGAAGCAAATTGAAATTTTGACCCAACTCTTAGAGAAGAATAACATTTCCCTTCCTGATTGCTTAAAGAAGAGGGAAGGAGGATCAAATTCAGAAGAAAAAGAGAGAGTACATGCCTTGGTTGCTGGCACATCAAGCTCACCTAGCTTCATCATTAATTCTGGAGATTTTAGACATATGGTTTCAATAAGGGAGACATTCTCCTCTCTTGAAATGTTGAAAGGTCCACCAATAGTTTTGGGATATGACTCTCTCAATGAAAGTTTGGGGAAGGGTAGGATTGATCTTGACCATGGTAATTTCAATAATGTGTTGTATGTTCCAGGTCTTTCCTCTAATCTCTTGTCAGTGTATCAGATGACTCAAAATGGGTCTCCAAAGAAGGTCATCTTCTCCCTTGATGAAGTTGAAATCACTGATATTTTGAATGGTAAAGTCATAGAAAAAGGTGTTTTTTATCACACTTCAAAGGTATACAAGTTTTCCCATTTTATACCCTACTCTAACCCCTCTACTCTCCTTACTCATGCTAATGAAGAAAGCAATCTTTGGCATGAAATATTTGGCCATTTGAACTATAATTATCTTTCTAACTTGAGTGAAAAACATATGGTCATAGGGTTACCAAAGATCAAGTTTTCTAAGGGATTCTGTCAAGGTTGTATCCTAGGAAAACACCTAGAACACAAGTATGAGAGAGCTAGTCATGAGAGAACCTCTGCACCTCTTGAGTTGATCCACAGTGACATTGCTGGTCCTTTCCCTCATATGTCCATGATTCAATCCAAATATTCACTCACCTTCATAGATGACTTTTCCAGGTTCTGTTGGGTCTATTTCCTAAAGCACAAGTGTGAAGTTTTTGACCTCTTCAAGGTCTTTCGAGACTTGGTTGAGAAGTAGTCTAGTGGGAGACTCAAGATCCTCAGATCTGACAATGGTGGTGAATATGTAAAGTCTGAGTTCATTTAGTATTTCAAATATGTAGGAATCCAAATGCAGCATTCGATCCCTCACACACCACAACAAAATGGTGTTTCTGAGAGAAAGAACAGATCATTGAAAGAGATGGCAACTTGCATGATGGAGGCTAAAACTTTGCCACCAAAATTTTTGGCCAAGATATAAACTATGCATCCTACATCCAGAACAGGGTGCCTCATAAGAAGCTTGATGGTATTACTCCTTTTGAATCTTGGAGTGGGCACAAGCCAGATGTGACCCATTTCGGGGTTTTTGGCTCAAAGGCTTGGGCTAGAATTCCAACTGAAAAGAGGAAGGCTTTGCAACCACAAAGCCATGAGTGCCTATTTGTTGGGTATTCTAAATATTCAAAAGGGTAAAATCTGATAAATTTGAGCACTAACAAAGCTTTCATTGAAATAAGTGTTCAGTTCGAAGAAGAGCCTTTAGCAACAGTTGAAGTTGGAGAGTCCTCTTCATCACCAAAACCATTGATTATAAGCGAAGAGACTAATGAGTTTGATAATTATGATATTTATGATAATGATTATTTAATTGCATATCCTAACATTCTTACAAGACCAAAATGGGTAGAAAATACCATTCATGCAGCTGGGGAACTAGCTGGAAATCCTAATGACACTAGGAGGACTAGATATCAATTTGAGAGTGCCCTTTGTGTGAAAGATCCTCTATTTGCTGAGAAGTACTATCTGATGGTTGAATCAAATCCATAGACATATGAAGATTCCTTAGATGATCCAATATGGAAAAAATCCATGGAAGAATAATTCAGCTCGCTCCAGAAGAACAACACTTGGGAACTGGTTGATCTTCCCCCAAGGATGAAGCTAGTTCAGTGTAAGTGGGTCTTCAAGACTAAGTTTGTTGCTGATGGTTCACCTTTGAAATATAAGGCAAGATTGGTATCCAAGGGCTACTCACAAATACATCATATTGACTATAATGAAACCTTTGCACCAGTGGAAAAGATGGACTTCATAAGGATAGCTCTGGCCATTGCAGCTTCGAAGCAGTGGGAAGTACATCACATGGATGTGAAGTGTTCTTTCCTAAATGGAGATATCACTAAATATATTTACATGAATCAATCTGAAGGGTTTGTTTCTAATCCATATTTAGTGTGCAGGTTAAATAAAACATTGTATGGGCTCAAGGAAGCCCCCACGGCTTGGTATGCAAAAATTGATGGCTTTTTGCTGTCATTGAGTTTTGCTTGATGCAATTCTGATCCGAATGTTTATTTGAAGATGATTCATGGTTAATTGATGATAATTTTTTTATATGTGGATGACCTACTAATTCCAGGAAGTTCAAAGAAATATATTTCCTCCTTGAAGGATACAATGAACCATGCATTTTCCATGACAGATTTGGGATTGTTGAGCCAATTCTTGGGTCTTGAAATTTCTCAATCCCAACATGGAATAAAATTTCATCAGTCCAAGTATGCTTCACATTTTCTCATCAAGTTCAACATGAAATATTTCAAGCCAAGAAATAATCCATTCCTTTCAAGAGTTAAGCTTGAAGAAGCAAGTTCTTCTCCTATGGTAAATAATACATTGTATAGGTAGTTGATTGGGTGTTTGCTTTATGTTGCACACACTTGAACTGATTTATATTATGTATTTAGTGTGGCTTTGAGATACATGGATCAGTCTCATGAGATCCACTAGAGAGCAGCCGAGAGGATCCTAAACTTTGTTCAAGGAACAAGAACTCATGGGATCTTCTACAAAGCAAAATCTAATCTTGATTTGGTTGGATTTACTGAAAGTGATTGGGCAGGAAACAACATAGATCAAAATTCTACATCAGGATATGTGTTCATTCCTATAGAAGGACCAATCATCTGGTCAAGCAAGAAGTAGAGTTCCATAGCTCTCTCATCTACAAAAGTAGAGTATAGAGGAGTTGTAGATGCAGCAACTCAATGTTTATGGTTGCAGAGGATACTTGGATAATGTGGCTTCGAATCATATTTTTCAACTATTATCTACTGTCATAATCAAATCACCATTCAAATCTACAATGATCCAGTTCAAAGACAGCGAAACATGCACATTGAGATCCATATGCACTACATCAGAGAGCTTGTGCATGATGGTACCATTGTTCTAATATTCTATACATCTTCAGAACAAGTAGTAGACATATTCACCAAAGTTTTTTGTGAGAAGAACTTCAGCAATATCAAATCATTTTTGGGGATTGCTGATAATGCTGTGAAGCATAACTGATGACAAGATTTCCAAATTTTGTTTCATGTCCATGTTTAAGGGAGGATTTTTACCACTGGGATTTTGCCTCTTTCCTTGGTTGTATGGACAAGCAGTATGTAAAGGGTGACTAAGAATTGTTGCTAGGCCCTATAGTTTTCTAATATTTACTCATAAAGTTAGGATTAAGGGGGGGTGTTAGAATAATCAACCCATAGTTACCCACATTTGACATTAATTAATCATTTTTGTCTTATTACCTAGATTCGTAGATTCCATTCTATGCTAGTTGTCTTCCACCTGTCCTAGAAGTCAACACATGCTAAAACTGGGTCATGGAGCACTTGGGAAACATTTTGGAAACCATTTTTAGCAAGTCTTCTTTTATTCCTGGTTACTAAAGTACAGTTCTGCTTTTTCTGAAAGTTGCCTTGCTTTACAACAGTTTTAAGGAAAAAGGAAAAACTATTCTAGGTGTAACTGCCTTGTTTTTTGGCCACATCATCCTCCCTCATTTTCTACAAACAAAAGCATGAATGATTTGTCTTTCTATGACTCTTTATCTTTCCCACTTTATTTAGAAATATCGTGATCATCTTCATAGATTTGGCACCTACGGGGGATTTGACTATTTTTGGTAAGCCTGCTTTTTGACCAATTTGAATAACATCATTATGCTTTCAAACCACTCATGTAATTATATATTTGAGCAGCCTATTAATTCATAATGTTGTATATTGTACACTTACTCAATACAAATTAGTGTTATGCTCCAATTTCAGTCTCTTTTTGGAATTTTGCATGTTTGATTATCAATTTTGTGAGTGTAATTATTCTATCACTTGGGTTCAATTTCCACAATAATTTGGTCCCTCCCATGACCAAATCCTCCTCCTTGTCCTTGGACTCTGAAAGGAACATTCCCTCTTGGTTGAGTTTAGTGTTAATGAGATCCCTCAACTTGCATATGTTCATCATTTTTCATCAAATAAGTGTCGACCATCTTCTCCTGCAACAACTGGTATGATTTACAGTATTTATCGTCATGACCCATAGATCAAAAAAGTTTACAATATAAGTTAGCAAGTGCACTTAGTATCTTCTGTAGATACAAACATTCCTCCAATCGATGACCTCTCGTCTAGAAAATTCGACACCATGGCATTCCTTGTGAATTTATTGGGTTCAATGCCCCTGATGCAAGATAATTCAATAAAGTTGGACATGAATATTTATGATGGCCTTCAGTTCTACATCTTGTACAGTAGACTTCCTGCTGAATTTCTTATCCTTTCTTGATATATTGTATTTACAATGTCATATTGGCTAATTGTGACTAAATTTGCATCATTCCTGCACCATTTTCTCCAATCGACGAAGCTTCTGATTTCATAGAAAGCTCAAGATATTTTCTCTAGGATACAATATTCTATTGCATCAAGGGAACAAAGATATGCCAAACCATTGTGGAAATAAATCATTGTTTATGCTGAACGTCAAACATCTGGAAACTCATTTTAGTCATAAGAGTCTTAAATATCTAGTCGAAGTCCCAAACACACTCAGTTGAAAATTGGTTGATCTATTTTAATTCTGTGATACATTGCGACTCATAATTGGGTTTATTTAATTCATCTATCAATCTAGTCTGGATCCGATCTAATGACTTCTGATGGATTGCTGCAAGAACTACATAAAATGTCATGTACCATCCACGAGCATGACCTATAAAGGTTGTGATCATCAGGGATATTTTTATAGATTCATCTTGGACTTGTCGCTCTGTCCAGAAAACTTCACACAAGAACTAATGTTGCTCAGGGTCTTCCAATACATTCTCGTTGAATATAGGAAACTTTATGTAACTCCTTATTGGTAGGTGGATCAAGTGCGCAAGATGCGACAAAGGAGATGTCAACAAGTGGCAAGATGGACTGCACAAGAAGACATTGCTGACAAAAATGGTCGGCCCGATCGAAAATAGTTAGAATTTTGGTCTAAGATAGTTAGAAAATAGAATTATGTGGACCCTTTTGCAAAGGCACAAGCCTATAAATAATATTAGGAATGTAGTTAATGAATAGAATTAGAAAGAGGAGATGATAATATTAAGAGTTGTATCTTTTGGTCTGTTGCGATCTGTTTTGTAATATGCAGATGAATGGGCTTGGTCTGAGGCTTTCGACCAACGGATTTATTTTGACCTTCGAAGATTAATATGAGATGAGAATTGTGGAAAAATATGTCCTTGTGTTGTTGAATGATACAATCTACCTGATGTATGCGTTATTGACTAGTGAAGCCTGCAAATGATGCATAATGCAACCTGTGAATGATGCGATCTATCTATGTATGAAATTATGATGTCTTTTTTTATCTGATGATGTGAAGTCTTTATGTGAGTCATGGATTTTTACATGTCGACATCTTTATTAAGTTAATATGAATAATGAATGTTTGCAATGTTAGACTCTGCTGCAAATGATGTTTAAATGTTATATTAGAGTCTCCTACATCTATGAACTGTATTGTGACTAAAAGACTAAGTGCGCAAGTCCTCTTCTTTATTGTAGAAACTTGGTTCTTGCATCCCTCCCTCAAACATCTCGGGTGAGACTGCATCTTCTCTACAGGTGTTGCTAGACATGGTAAAACCTATTCGGGCCAATGTTTAGGGAGAGTCAGTCGAAGGGATTTGACAGTGAATGAACACATGTCGATAGAAGTGTGTCAACAAATGGTTCCATTGCTGGGACCATAGTGTGAGGAAGAAGAGGATATGTTGCGGAAACTGACGAAACTAGAGATTCTGGACTGGTTCAATCAAAAGGCCAAAGAATTCATAGCAGAGAAAAACCAGAAGTCTAGATTGTCTGCAAAAGAGTGGTTGGGAAGGTATATCTACTCTGATATTCATGAAATTTTATTTTCCAAATTCCTGATAATCTTCTACGAGTCGTTGGCGCAGCTGACCTTCCAAAAAAGGAACTTCCAAGGAGGTGAACCTACTGACTGGACCCCTAAAATGATTCATCAACTGAAAAGGGTTAACATCAAGGAATCAAGAGCCATCTAAGTGTGGATGAACGACATTTTGGAAGGATATATCACTGAGTTTGTTGTCAACATAGTCAAATCCTATAGCGACGTAGAGAGTAAATTCTTACAGTGACCCAAATGAAGTTTCCTATTGTCATTACAACTATGGATTAAGATGCTCATTTGCAAAAAGGGTATATTGAATATGAACTCCGACAAGTAGAGCTCTGGTGTGCAGATGTTACGGGTACTGTGAAGACGAGGGTTGGATGGAATGATACAGGGTAGATGGATGGGAGTTATGATGATACTATGATGGAATTCAACGAAGAGTGTGGTGTTCTGTGAAGTGGGGTAAGGTTCCAAAAATAGAAGAGGCGGAGGACTAAGGAGAGTCTTGGTGCAGCTGAAACAATAAAATGTGAGAGAATATCACAAGGGACTAAGTGACCCTACATCGATGAAGGAGATGACCTGGCTATGCCCAAGCTCGAGGAAGGACCAAACCAAAGAAACAATGTACATACACCTCCATACACTGTGCCACATTTAGGAAGAAACACTAGATAATTACAATATTTCCTAGTGTGCCACCACCAGAAGAAGGACCAGAATGGCGGGTGACGATGTAAAAATACCTTTGTTCAATGGGAACAGGACCAAAGATATTGAGCATAAATCATGTTTCTTTGTGAAGAAGTATGAACTGTGAAGCAAGTTCAAGATGAATATATTAATAAAGGGAAACTAGCGATGAACTTTTGAGGCTGAGCATTCGATTGGTACATGAAGTTTGTACAAGTTCTAAAAGGGAATCAACAAAAGACACTAGCACAAATTAGGACTGGGTTAATTGAGGAATTCAAAAAATCCAAATTCGAATCACAGTACATTACTGATTTGAAGGAAATCGAATTATATTCGAATGAGTCGGTATGGGATTTCGATCAACGGTTCAAGACGCTGATGGATAAGGTTAGCTTCAGAATGAGCAATGTGAAACACAAAGAATGGTTCATCGTAGCATTAGTGCCACACATCTGAATGCCACTAATGCAACAGAATATTGTGACACAAACTAAGTCTTTGGAAATTGTGATGAATCTAGAGGCTTCACCCGTTGGCGAAACATGGGTTAGGATAAATTAGATCCAATCACAATTGGCAAATCTGATGATTCAGTTGCAGGATATCAATATGGGAAAGGACATTCATGAAGAATTATGGTGTACTCGATATCACACAGAAGGAAATTATAAATATCAATGTTTGTACTTCCATGATTACTTACAGGATGAAGCCCCTAATTCATTGATTCAAGGCATCTTTCCATGGTGTTATATCTGTCAAACTAGAGGACATTGACAAGAGGGATATGTATATCTCCAAAAGGTTGTGTCAAAGTCGATGAATCTATTTTGCAATTTTTGTCGATCAGTTGGTCATGAAGAGAAGGATTGTAGGGCATATGACTTGCTCCAAAAAAGAACAATGGATATGTATTTCATGGAAGGAGAAGAACACTGACTGATGAAGAGGCCACAACCACAGAAACCACCACACTTTGTGCAATAACAACCATAGTTTGCTCCACCGTAGCTGTAGTACAATTAGATGCAGTATAATGAGCAGCAACTACAATATACTTAGCCACAGTATGCTCCACTGAATCCTAATCAGTAGCAACAATATTTTAACCAACCACAATACCCACCACAAGGAGGATTCCGAGGTGGATTTAGCGAAGGTCGCAACGAGGGATTCAATCAAAGAGGTGCTATGGGATGCAGTCACAGACCACTGATGTGTTATAATTATGGATTTTTGGAACATTACCAGAGGGACTGCCAAAACCTACAATCCCAATGTATGTATTGCACTGTCGCAAATCACATTGTTGAATATTTCCCACAATTGATTGTGAAGTGGCAAGCCAAGAACCAACCACAACCACAGTTGAATCAGAATGTAAACCAGTAGATGAATCTAAATGCAAACGATACTGTGAATTAACCTAAAAACTAGAATCAAGGACCAACTGTAGGAAATTTTTTTGGCGGAACCCATGACTAAACTTGCAGATGTTGGAATCATAACTCAAGGAGGCGCGACAATGGGAGATGATGGTCCACTCACACAGATCTTATTGGAATCTCGAAAGAAGGTACAATTTGACGCTGACGCTAAGAAAGAGGCATTCTTCAACGCAAGAGACGTCATAAAAAGGGATACAGATAAGTTACCTGTCTGTGAAATTCCACCTACTTTTGATTCAGCACTTGTAGAAGGACCATCGTAGAAAGTTGAAACATTGCAAATTTTCTTAGAAAGTTGTATGTCATTAGAAAGAGATCCTGATGCACTAGCCAAAATAGCAATTATGTTATATCAACAAGAGAAAGGGCGAAAGGACTATGACGTTAACTCTTTGCATAAAAATAAAACTAGAAGGGAGATGAGAATGAATGTCCAAATCAATGGCTATGATCTGGATTCGGTCATCTTATATCTAGGATCATACATCAATATCTTAACAAATAAAATGTGGGAAAGGATGGGGAAACCACAGTTGGTTTGTTCCCCTGTACAACTGCGACTGGAAAATCAGGCCAGAGTGTCACCAATTGGATGAGTACCACACTTGTCGAAGTAGAAGGGATGAATACTTATGTAGACTTTGACATTATTGAGATTGTTGACAAAATTATATCATATCCCGTATTGTTGGGAATTGGCTGGGTCAATGACATTCTGGTGGTTATCAACTTCAAGAAGAGAGTGACGACTTTTGAGAATCGAGACATGCATATCATTGCCCCATTGGATTTTAGTGAAGGAAGAAGAATTGTTGATTAAATAAAGGAGTAATCCATGGGAAGATGGGGTCACACATACAATATTTTGATGGATTACATCCATCCCACCGAAAATGGGGAGCTGCGATGGAAAAGTACTAGTTCTGCATCATTGGATTTGGATGACGAACTAGAGAGTTGGTGAAATCAGCTACATGAAGTATCGGTCGGAAAATGTGGGTGAGTCACTCACTCGCTGTGCTGGGTTGTACCGAAGGTTATTGAGCTACCAACATATGAATGGATACCCAACTTGACTGATTTTATCAATTATTTTGAAGACAAAGTATCAAAACCTCGATGACTATTGGAATTGGAGGAAGCACTAAAGGCCACTCCAACAAGATGGTGGGAGACACATAAGAACTCGATTGACGGGTGGCCGATATGTCACAGACTGATGGAAGTTTGATTTGGCGAAACATAGCACTACCAAGGTGAGGATTATGGTGGAAGGAATAACCCCAATGATCATCTGGTCATATGCCATACTGCATGGGTGTCAAGACTGAAGTATGAATGGGTACATGATTTTTTCCATATGCTAGATGAAATGTCATGACAATGGTACGCATCAACATAACTACAAAGGTAGATTACAACATGAAAAGTATTGAACATCTGTCTCATTCACAATTTTAGTTTTGTGAATGCGGATTCAGTAATACATAGCGCACTTCATCACATCCAAAATGTCATCTTGGAAATAGTTCTAATGGCATTTTCCGCAGAATCACATGAGACACTAGTAACGCAGTTGATGACATAATGCTAAAATGTGCTAGGAGAACCTAACGACAAGGATGAGCCAAGGAATATTAATATTGCAGAATCCAAAGGGAGTCGAGATATCACAAGCACACCAGAGATGCCAATTGAGAAATTCCAACAACCTATTAAGATACAGGAGGTCAATATTTGGACAACAGATGACCCGAAGTTCACCGATGTAGGAGATTATTGGGATGAAGACACTATGGTGAAGATCACTAATTTGCTACACGTGTTTCAAGATTTATTCTCAACTAAATTTGCTAATTTGAAAGGGATTTCATGGGACTTGGGCTAAATGAAAATTCCACTAAATCTAGATGTGGAGCCAGTAAATCAATGTCCTTATCATTTGAACCTGCGATACAAAGAACGGGTCAAATATGAGCTTGGTGGGATGCTGGATGTTTGAATCATCGAACCTATGGAAGAGTCAGAATAGATTATTCTGATGGTTGTTCAAGACAAGAAGAAAGGAGAAATCTGAATTTGTGTCAACCTCTAGAAGCTAAATGATGCATGTCTCCATGATATGTTTGCAACACCATTTACTGCAAAGTAATGGAGGGTGTTAGGGGACAAGAGATCTATTCGTTCACAAATGGATTTTCGCGCTACCATCAGATAAAATTTTTGAAGGAATATTGGCACAAGACCAATTTCATGACGGAATGGGGATGTTTTGAGGACACAGTGATGCCATTGGCCTCAAAAAAACACCTGCAACCTTCTCAAGGATAGTAGTCGTTTCCTTTAAATATTTCATTTAGAAATTTTTTGCGGTGTATATGGACGATAGGACTATTTATGGGTTGGTATAAGACCACATCAAAAAAACCATGACTGATGTTGGAAACATGTCAACAACATCATATATGGATAAATTATGGAAGTGTATATTTTTGTGTCGTTTGGAATTTTGTTAGGAAACATCGTTTGCAAGGAAGGAATTTTGGTTGATCCTGCTAAAATTGTGATAATTGTTAATCTTTTCCCACCAACGACGGTGAAACAACTCAGAGCGATGTTGGGCCATACAGGGTATTACTGGAATTTCATAAGGGGATATGCATAAATCACAACATCAATGGAGAAACTATTGAAGAAGGATGCAAAATTTAAATGGAGCCATGAGTGTCAAGGAAGTCTCGACACTCTCAAAAAGAAGATGGTCACAGTGCCGATATTAGTCTTTCCATATTGGACAAAGGAATTTCACGTCCATGTGGATGCATCATTGTTGAATATTGTAAGTTCAAAGGATATTCTAAATGTAACCCAAGGGAGATGTTATTATTCCTCTGTTGGGGTGTCACCATTGTAGTTTGTCATGATAGAGTCATGAGGTGAATCCTCCATTATAAGTCGGGTCATTAGTACCCTAATGAATAATATAAAATATCATTTTGATTCTTCCTTAGTGAAGTTGGCCCAGACAGTTTAGTGGGGTCGACTTGTTTAGGGTAAAAATCAGATGGCTCAATGTGTATAAATAGAAGTGTTGTGCTTCTCATTCGAACACATAGACACTCACTTATGTACCGCATAGGAAAGAGAGAGATAGAACAAAAAGGAGGAGAATACCTATTTTGGGGGTTTTATTGTATACATCTTATACAGAGGAATGTTTCCTGGCTTTTCTCCCCCTTGAGAGTTTCCCAAGATAAATACTGTGTCTATCTTGTGATTGTATTTCTATCAGTGATTCTGGATATGCTACTACTGTGAATTTGAAATGAACACTAATGAAATATAGTCTAGCATATGAAATCTTAACATGGTAATAGATCTAGCCTGAATAGGACATCTTTCACAAGGTGAAACTCCCTCTCAACCCTCTCTAGAAGAAATTAGGGTTTCTACAAAATTTGGACTTTGGAATATCTGCTTGCATATAAAGTTGCACCTCCATGGAGCACATCTATTGAGACCAGGATGGAATTTTATAGGTGGCTGAATCTCTGGGAAATCCAAACCCTAGTTTGGTAATGAACCAAAAAACTGCAGAAAACCAGAACCATAAATTCTACAGAGATGCAACCTTACAAATAGGATTTGTAGGGTGAATATTTGGGATCTCCACAAATCGGTTGGACCAGACAAGTCGCCTCATTCAAACACCTCTCCTGGTAATCTCATCTTTTCATTTTGATAAATTTGAATTTTTAGTGATCTACTGGATAGGATGGCCCCAAGCACTAAGCATGAGGACAAATTGGAAGGCATAGGAAACTTCCTAACATGAAATTACAGGATTGGTCTCATTCCTAGAGAGAATGGCCTTGAGAAGTACATCAAGGATGAAATTATAGAGCCAAAAAAAGTTGAAGCTAAGGATAAGCATGAACAAGAATTGGTCAAGGAAATGAGGATCATTTCTGATTCTATTAAATATCACTTGATCCCTCAATTGCCATATACGAAGAAACCAAAGCACATGTATGATGCACTTTCCAGAATGTATGAGGGAAGGAACATCAACAGAAAGATGAATCTGAGAACTTAACTGAAGGGAACTAAGATGATAAAAGGAGAATCAATTCAAGAATACTTCACAAGGGTTTCCCAGTTCAAAGAACAACTAAGTGCTGCTAGAGACACCCTTGATGAATATAACCTAGTTATGACTACTCTCAATGGTCTCAATAGACCTTGTTACTCATTCATATAGACTTTGTGTGCCACCAAATAAAGTATGGAGTTTGACATAGTATGGGAGTATTGTATTCAAGAAGAAGCTAGAGTAGCCAATAGAGAATCTCTACTCAAAGAAGATGATCAGGCTCTAGCCATCCATAATTAAGAAAGGAAACAATCAAACTTAAAGAAGGGTAATCATAAACCTTCCAAGAAGAAATTTGAAAAGCAGAAGAATGATTACTCAAAGTATCAATTCTACAATTATCATAAGATAGGACACCTAGCCAGAGAATGTCCATCACCAAAGAAGAAAAACAAAAACAAGATACACCATGCTCATTTAGCTGAAGATGAGGATGAAGACGAAATACCTCGAAAGAGATTAATAAAAGAAGAATATGTAGATGGATAGTACTATTCTATGCACTTTCTAGGTCTGTAACACCTGGAGAAGACACATGGATTATTGATAGTGGTGCCTCAAAGCACGTGACAGGGAAGAAGCAAAATCTGTCAAGACTTGAAGAAAATATATCTCCCCAGAAGGTATCGTTGGGAGATGACTATCAATATCCCATAAAAGGTATTGGTGAATCAATCTACAAGATTGAGTCTGGCACTTCCATGAAGGTGAAGGGAGTACTGTATGTACCAGGTTTGAAAATAATTTATTTTCCATCTTAGCTCTAGATAAGAACTTCGAGGAATTAAAATCCTTGATAGAGAACATTTCAGAAAAGAGAAACAAGACACTGAGAACATATAATGGTGGCGAATACACTTCAAAGGAATTTGAAGCATTCTATAAGGAGGAAGGAATCAAGAGGGAACTAACCACTCTCTATAATCCCCAACAAAATGGTGTTGTTGAAAGAAACAATAAAATTATTATGGAATCAATGAAAACTATGATTCATGACCAAGACCTCCCCATGAACCTATGGGTTAAATAAATAAGAACAACCGTATATGTGAATAATAGATTATCTCATAGTGCTATTGGATTCAAGACTCTTTAAGAGATGTATACAAGAAAGAAACCCGAGGTGAGCCATCTCAAGATATTTGGTTGTCGAGTATATGTACATATTCTAAAACATAAGATAACTAAGTTGGATCCTTTTGGAAATAAAGGAATATTTGTTGGATATTGTGAAGTCTCCAAAGCCTTCAGGATATACATTTCAGGATTTCATCATATCAATTATAGTAGGGATGTGACATTTGATGAAGAGACAACTCTTAATAAATATAGAAGGTGTCATATTGAATAAGTACATGAAGAGGATGTACCTCCCATAATGGTAGAAGTTGAACCCTCTCCTAAAATAGTAGCATATGAAGATCATGACATGCTAGAACCTCAGGAACCCACTACTATGGATATCTATCTAAAGAAAATACCTGCTTGGGTAAGAGAAATAATACAAGAAGCAAAGAGATATGGAGCTCCATAAGGCCCCACAAGAACCAGCAAAAGATCAAATCCATATTCCAGCTATGTAGCTTTGATGTGTGACCTTATAGATCAAGAACCCACCATCTATGAGGAATCTGCATAGAAGAAAGAATGGGTTGAAGCAATGACAAAAGTACCAGTCAATAATGAAAAATGATGTTTGAGATATAGTACCCAAACCAGAAAACAAAAGTGTGGTATATTCGAAATGGATCTACAAGATAAAACATGCTGCTGGTGGAAGTACTGAAAAGTACAAGGAAATATTTCTGGCTAGAGGACTCTCTTAGAAAGAGAGGAATGACTATGAAGAGACATTTTCTCCAGTAGAAAGGTACACTTCCATCAGAATCATCATGGCACTTTCTTCCATGATTAAGTGGGAGTTACACCATATGGATGTAAACACAATCTTCCTTAATGGTGTGATTGAGGAAGAGGTTTACATCCAACATCCACAAGGATTTGAAGTTGAAGATAGAGTGGCTCATGTATGCAAGTTGAAAAATGATTTGTATGGAATAAAGCAAGCTCTTAGAGATTGGTATGGTAGAATAGGTATCTTCTTGACAAGCATGGGATTTACCAAGAGTAAATATGATCCTAACCTTTATATGAATATTATGGATGATGAACAAGTCATACTATTACTGTATGTGGATGATTTATTTATGATTGTAAATGAGAAACAAATCATAGATTGCAAGAAGAATCTAGTTGAAGAATTCAAGATGAAAGATATTGGATTGAAGCATTATTTCTTAGGGATGGAAGTGTGGCAGATCCTATAAGGAATCTTTCTAAATCAGGGAATGTATGTAGTAGAAATCTTGAAAATATTTGATATGTTGGATTGTAAAGCCATGGCCACACCCATGGACACCAACCTGAAGTTGTTTTCTAATGAGACATCAGACTTAGTGGACATGATTCAGTATATACAAATTATTGGGTCATTAATGTATCTGACAAACACAAGGCCAGATATATGCTTTTCTGTGAACACCTTGAGTCAATATCTAGTTGAACCTAGATGGGTTCACTTGATAGCTGCAAAGCATGTGATGAGGTATCTAAAAGGTACGTAGATTTGGGAATTTACTATGGGAGAGATCATGAATATAGATTATATGGATATATGGATTCGGATTAGGCAAGAAGTGCCACAAAAAGAAATAGAAACTCAGGTGGATGTTATTGTCTGAGATTCACCATGATCTCATGGTTTAGTAAGAAACAATCTAGTGTTTCTATCAGTACTGTTGAATCAGAGTACATTGCAACTTGCTCCACTATTTGTGAAGTGATATGGCTTATAAATATAATGTCATGATTATTTGACATGGAGTTGGACACCAAAATGATTCTTTGTGACAACCAGAGTTGGATAAAGATGACAAAGAATCTGGTGTTTCATGATAAATAAAAGCATATAGAAATACAATATTTTTATATAAGGGACATGGTACAAGGGAGTTATAAAGATCAAATATGTGAGTATCAATGAGAAAGTTGCCGATGTACTGACCAAGACTCTTTCTCAAGTAAAGTTTGAATATTTCTGTGACAAGATTGGTGGAGCATGAAAATACTTTCCTCACACAGAGGAACAACAATGGTACTACAAATGATGAAGATATGGACCTTCTTCAAAAAGGAGGAACAAGTCAAAGATATGGACTCTCCTCGAAAAGGAAGAACAAGTCAAATACATGAACCATCCTTGGAAAAAGGGGGAGAATTTTGATAATATGGATCCTCTGAGGAAAGGGGGACTGATGATGAGACTAACAATGCGGATGGGATGATAGTGATGCTCCAACATGAAAGAGGCCAAATGCGCCTAAAGATGTTGACAAGGTCCAACATTCACTTGTGGATGATAGTATCCTCTCTTGAGGATGGAATGTATAAAAAATTGTACATGAGAGTGGTCTTTACTAACTAAGGATGGCCCTGCAAGTGTTATTATTGCATGGAGAGTACCCACATTCAGTTGTGGATATTGTAGAATAGCACTTGCTTGGGATTGGTCCTAACCTCAGTGGTATGGATGCTTTATGATGAGTCCTCACAGACTCCATAGTATAAAACTCACTTGGGAGTGGTCCCAACCTCAGTGGTAAGAATGTTCTATGATGACGATGAAGACATTGAAGAGTAACTGTTCTATTTACTGATTGTGAAAACTTCCTATGACGTATAAATGTATTACCTCGATACTACTGAAGATATTGTCTCTCTGTTCTCCTATATTCTATGATGATGTTATCAGTAGAATAACCTTATCATTAAGGGGGGGGGTGTTGAATATTATAACTTCAAAGGGTATTCTAAATGTATTTTACTGATGTAACCCAAGGGAGATGTTATTATTTTTCCATCGGGGTGTCATTATCGTAAATTTTCATCATAGATTCATGAGGTAAATCCTCCATTGTAAGTCGGGGCATTAGTACCCTAATGAATAATATAAAATATTGTTTTGATCATTCCTAGGTGAATTCAGCCCAGACAATTTAGTGGTTTCGACTTGTTTCAGGTAAAATTCAGTTGGGTCAATGTGTATAAATAGAAGTGTCATGCTTCTCATTTAAACACATAGACACTCATCTGTGTAGAGCATAAGAGAGAAAGAGAGACATAACAATAAGGAGGAGGATAACTATTTTTGGGGTTATATATTATACATATTATACAGAAGATGTTTTTCTAGGTTTTCTTCCCCTTGAGAGTTTTCGAGGATAAATATTGAGTCTATCTTGTGATTGTGTTTCTATCAGTGATTATGGATATGCTATTACCATGAATTTTAAATGAACACTAATGAAATCTAGTCTAGCATATGAAACCTTAATAATCATCAGTTTCATTACAAGTAATTTTGGCATAGCCAGACGAAGGAACGATTGAAGACCCAATTGCCTTTGCATGATGAAAGTTTTCATCTATGGAAAGGAACTACATAATAACAGAGTGGGAGGGATTGGCGATGGTCTTTGAATTACATAAATTCCACCACTATCTACTGGGAGGACACTTCAAGATGTTTACCAATCATTCAACATTGAAATACCTGGTCAACAAGCCTGTGTTGGGGGGAATATCTGCCGATGGTTTCTACTCTTCCAATAATTTGATTTCGAGACCATTAATAAGCCAAGATGATTGAGTGTCGGACCCAATCATTTGTCAAGGATTGAGACAGACAAAGAACCAACCAACATCGAGGATGACTTACCTAATATGCAGTTATTTATGGTCGAAATGCTATATAACCATTATGAATAAATTATTCAATTCTTATCGACAGGGAAAGCTCTAGAGGACTTCACCACTAGTTAGAAGAAGAAATTGGTCATTCAGGATGCAAATTTTTAGCTAGTCATCAGACAACTCTACAAAATGGCACTGGATGAAATTCTACATCGGTATGTTCTACCACAGGAACATGAAATAATATTGACCAAAGCACATGATGGAATTTCAAAAGGACATTATGGAGGTCACGTAACCACCAGGAAGATACTCTAAGCTAGCCAATGGTGGCCAACCATGCACAATGATGCCGCAAACTATGCAAAAAGTTGCAACGTTTGTCAAAGGTCGGGGAAGCCATCACAGCAGGACGAGATGCCATTAGTACCTTAGGTGACACTGCAGCCATTTGATAAGTGGGAAGTGGATTTCATAGGACCCACCAATTCGCCAAGAAAAAAGACAGATGCACCATGCATTATCATTGGGACAGACTACTTGACTATATGGTTGGAAGAAAAACTAGTGAAGGATTGTACCATTGTGACATCAACGAGGTTCCTGTTCGACAATATCGTTAATCGGTTTGGTTTTCCCAAAATACTGATGAGCGACCAAGGTAGTCACTTTGTCAATCAGATTATTAGCACAATGATGAAGGAATTCCAGATACATCATAAGAAGAGTACCCCTTATCACCCATAAGTGAATGGTGTAGTTGAGACGTTCAAAAAAGTATTGGGGAATGCGCTAACAAAGGTATGTAACACAAACCAGGACAACCGGTATTTAAAAATTCCTGCAATATTATGGGCTTATAATACTACATGCAAGCGATTGATGGGGAAAACTCCATTCAAGCTCATCTATGGTCAAGAAGCAATGATGCCAATGGAGTATATTGTTCCCATCCTGTGCTTGTAGTAACGACATGCATGAGAGATGAGGGAGAGCTTGAAGAACACTTGACGTAGTTGGTACATCTTGAGGAAGATATGTTCATCAATATATTTCACTAGTAGGTTGAAAAGGATCATTGGAAGGAATGGCCTGATAGAAATATAAAAGTAAAGTACCTCCATCGAGGAGATATGGTTTTACTCTACGACATAAAATTTGCAAAGCACCCAGGTAAGCTCCAAATGCATTGGTTCAGTCCTTATGTGATTCATTTTATAACCAACGGAGGTGCGATGCAGCTACAACAACTAGATGACGCATTTCTACTAAAGCTTATGAATGGAAGTCAGCTAAAGCCCTATCGATATAGCCATGTGGAACGCCATGTCTAAAAATTCACGTAGTAAAAAAAAACATGAGATGAGTAAGCTACACTGAGGAGGATGTAATCGTAGCAATAAGGGTCTCAAAGAGAGGGAAAGATGCACAAGTTGCAGCAAAAAGGGAGCTCGACAACATTTGATGAAGGGAGATACAATCAAATCAGGAAATAAATGAAGCAGTTAAACCCAACGGGCCACAACATGAGCGGACAAGACGCACATTTAAGAGGAAATGGACCGTTAAAGTTACTGAATCGGTGGAGAATTTGGCAGATTGTTGAGGGATTTGGCCATGATGAGAAAAATAGTTCGTATAATTTCTCTTAAGGCTATAAGGATCGATAGGGGAGGGTCTTTTGAACCATTATAACGATTGAGAGAGAAATTGAATGCAAAGATAAGTGTAAGTGAGCAGTGCATAAGTAAGAGAGTGATAGGGTTGTAGTGATGGCCCAAATAATTTCAAGTGATAGTACGCAGGGCTCAGTAGCAGTGAGTGTGCCAATCATAGAAGAGAGACTAAGACTCCAAGAAGTGCTAACAATATTAACGAAGAAGGAGAGGGGTGGAAATCGCCCCAACTCTCCACAAAGAAGAATTAAGTCAACTTAGAGTGCAACAAGGGTGGCAGATGTAGAAGTAGAGGGAGACTCGTTAACAACAGGAGGATCAGATTCAATAGTACAAAAAGGGACAATGGTTGATGAAATTCCTGGATATTTACCACCTCGGTAGGAATATGCACGACTGGTACGCCTATCAAAGAATCAATGCTACAAAATTAAGCTACCGATGATGCTGAAGGGCGTGCATTTCACCATGAACATCATCCCAAATTCACATAAGTTTGCTTACAGTGACCATGACATTCTAGCATATCTTTAATGCACCGCATAACCATTCAAAAAGAACCAACAAGGAGAAGGATGTCCAATCACTAGGGTGCCAATGCAATGGGCCAAGAGTTTGCAGCGATCAGGACTATTAGCAATTACCCATATGCCACATTTCGGCCACTCGGTGGAGGTAAATGCATATGTGAAGCATCTCTTATCATACTTCCATTGTGGGTACCTTTGGTTGGACACCAACATACCTATTATGGTTGACCTCATCTCCCAAATCACCAGACTGCTAATGGCAGGAGCTGATCCATCATAGTATTTTTTGCAGAAAGGATAATGACAAAAGATTGGCTACGAAGCTCAAGAATAAGTGTGATGTCATCAACGACAAGCAGGCATATATCATCAATACCATCAATGACAAGGTCGTCTGAGTCACAAAAAAAATATTGGTTGTGAAACTTGTGTGGAAGAACATACCCAATCAATGTACAAGTGATTTCCTGTGTAGAGTAGTGCGTAAAAGGGGTTCAAATGAACTAGTCATTGTTCTTCTTGAACCATCTAATGGAAGATTACACGATGGCATAGGAGGGAAAGAGACCATTCACTTATTCGTGGTTGTTGATATTGATTACGCTTGTGGTTTAGATTAAACCAAACTTATACCAAGGGATGGACGTGGAGGCAGTTAAAACATGCAAAGGAGAAAGGTATCAAAACCTCTGGGAACTTAACGTTATGGTGCGATAATTTGACTAAAGTATCCAGTTTTATTTATACTATGATGGTCTTCAAGATGCAGTAGAGTGAGTTATACGTCTCACCGACGAAGTCGCGATGAAGTATCAATGGGTGGTATGACTTGCAATAGGGCCGCACGCATTACATATCCAATCAAGGAAAGACATGGACCATCGATGGATCACAATGGCCAACAAATTGAGAGATTAGGAATTATATGTCATCGTTGACGACTAGCCGATCGAATAGAAAGTTACTATTGGTGTTGTTGAGCTATGAGATACTGAGGCTAGATTACCACCCATTATCCCAACCAACCAAGCACAAGAACATTCAAAAGGTTCATAATAAGTGTCACAAGGAGAGTCATCAGCCACTTCGATGAATTCAAAGCTAGAAAGACAAGTGGAAGAAAGCAAGCACTGTACCGTAGATGGCAGTGGAGAAGGTAAGTCATATATTGGCCGCAATTACCACTACAACTGACAAAATTCAAGTCGATGTAAAATACAATTCAACAACATTCTTTCACAAAGTTAAGGGATTTGCTGAAATCCCTAACAAATTCCACTCTAGAGAAGGTACCATAGACTAATGTGTGGAAAAGGGAAACAGAGATAAGTACCGACAAAAGGGTGTGGCTTGTGCAGATTCCACCCCGCACACTCACGACATGCAATGACAATTTTGATGCAACCATGCTTCAATTTGATGTGATTAGGCTTGATGTCAACGAGTTACCAATGGAGACACTATAATTCCTATAGAAGGTGACAAGCCAAGAAATCACAAACCGAGAGGATATTGTACATGACCAACTAGTCAAATCATGCGAACAGATTGCATAGGATAAATTTGAGATGTTGTAGATGAATACATCACGGGAAGAAATTGTTGGAGTAAGGACAAAATCATATGATGATCAGTAATGACTGGAGCGGGCCATCTCCGTTTCCTATGAGGACATTTCAGATATTTCACCAGAAATGTTTGTAGAAGCAAAAATACTATGACTAGGATAGATAGTTGTTGATCTAAAGAAGGAAAACAAAGATCTATAAGAATGAGTGATTCCAAGCACACCTATAGATATAATCATGTAGCATAGAACCAAAATCGACACAATGATGTCACAGATTGAAGAACTTGAGAAGATAACTAACTCCATTGCAGAGGAGATGAAAGAATTCTATACCAACGTCGTCCAACATGAGTAGTTACAACATCTTGGAGTGCAACTTAATGAAACTGAGGAACATATGAATGCATTGCGGGGATCCCTTAAGGAAATGCCCCAGATCACATAAATTTCCAAGTTCGCAGATCTAAGAATGTTACAACAATGGGTGAACAAAGCACGGTAAAGGAACCATTGCAGGATAGTGCAGCTGGACAAATTTAAGGAGGACATAGAGCAACTAGCATGTCAAGCCATGGACGGTCTCACACACACCAAGGATTCCTGTAAAAAGGTATATAAGATGTTGGATGAAAACCCTACTAAGAAATATGTTGAAGAGTGTGCAATACTAAGTGTGACAATCAAAGAAGGAGTTGACCAGCTTCAGACGACATATGACAGATTGAAGAACCTGCTAAATGCAGTCATTATATCCAGTTGACGTGGCTTGAGGACGAGCCACAAGTTTGTGTTGGGGGCCTGTTGGCAAGAAGATCAAGTGCGCAATATGTGACATAGGAGATTTCGACACTTGTGGCAAGATGGAGTGTGCAAGAAGAAGTTGCCGATAAGGATGGTCAGCTCGGTCGCAAGTAGTTAGGATTTTGGTCTGAGTTAGTTATAAAATAGACTTATGTGGAACTTTTTGTAAAGGTGCAAGCCTATAAATAATACTAGGAATGTAGTTAATGAATAGAATTGGAAAGAAGAGATCATTATATTAAGAATTTTACCTTTTCGTCTGTTGCGATCTATTTTGTAATCTACAGATGAATGGGCTTGGTCTGAGGCTTTCGACCAATGGATTTTTTTTTACCTTCGAATATTAATATGAGATGAGCATTGTGGAAACCTTGTACTAGTGTTGTTGAATGATGTGATCTATCTTATGTATGCGTTATTGACTAATGCAACCTGTGAATGATGCATAATGTGACCTGTGAATGATGCGATATGTCTATGTATGAAATTATGATGATGCAAAGCATTTATGTGAGTCATGGGTTTTTACACGTCGATATATTTTTTAAGTTAATATGAATAATGAATGTTAAACTCTATGGTGAATGATGTTTAAATGTTATTTTAGAGTCTCCTAGATCTACGAACTTTATTGCAACAGAAAGACTAAGTGTCATTAGAGGAAATTTAAATTTAAAATGGGCCTTTCAAAAATAATACAAATTCCATGTCATCATGTATTAGCCAATCAAAATGCTTTAAAATTCAAAAAGGAAGCACCTCTTAAACAAAATTTTAATATAAATTTGGGGATATGTATCATAAAATAACTACTTTTTTGTTCGTATTTTCGACACATCTCCTTGTGTTTTTACTCAAATTTTAGGTATTTCTTGTTTTTGGGGTAGCAAGGCCCATCAAAAGTATGCCTAGTGGGTACTCGTTGGATGCGGAATTTAATTCCGCATCCAACGAGCTATCTCGATCAAAATTTGAGTAACAAAAGTATGCCAAGTGGGTACTCATTGGATGCAGAATTTAATTCCGCATCCAACGAGATCTCCCAATCGAAATTTGAGTAAAATCACAGGGAGATATGTCTAAAATACGAAGAAAAAAAAGTAGTTTTTTCTTTTCTTCCTCCAAAATTAATAAATATTATTTTATTATTTTAACTATTATTTTATTAATTTTCCTTAGGAGGCTCATTTTGAGTTGAAATTTCCTCTAATGGCAAGTCCTCTTGTTTATTGCATAAACTTGGTTCTTGCAGCCCTCCCTCAAACATCTCGGGTGAGACTGTATTTTCTCCACAGGTGTTGCTGGACATGCTAAAACATGTTCAGGATGGTGTTTAGGGAGAGTGATTCGAAGGGAGTCAACAATAGGTGAATCCCTATCGACAAAAGTGTGTCAACGCTCCCAGACATTCTGTGTACTTGGGGTATTGTTGAATTTGAATTAAACATTACACCACTAGGAACTCCCTGACTACTATCTTGAATATTAATAGTAATATTATTTTAAAAGACACACTTCAATGCACTTTTGGGTCTTACCTCATATGTTGGAGATGTACGCAGGGTTGTGGATATGTCATAGTCCTGGTCTGGTTCTAGTGTTTCCTATTTGTATTCAGAGATAATTTGATATTACCCCTCTTCATCGCAATATTCTTTGTCAATATGTGGTTCCAACTCATAGTCCCTTAGTTTGGTCGTATTGCAAATTCCTCTTGTTGTCACAGTATTTCTTTTGTTTCCCAACCAAAATCTTCTTCCACTGCTTACGAAACCACGCTCTTTCTCATTCTCACTATCGATTGGGAACATCTTAGCTTCCTTTGTCCATATTTTCCAATTATTTATTTCAACATAACCCATGTCTTCCACACACAATGATTTACTTATCAGATTCCATCCTAGGGATTCCTTTTTCACATACCAACATTTTTATCCACATTTTTAAATATTTCAGGTAGCGTGCTCGAGGTTCTTGGAAGAAATCCCTTTTTATCTCACTGTATGATTTTACAATATTGATTGCACTCTCAACAATTTATACCTCCAAAATTATATCAACTCAGAATTTGACATCACTAAATATAGGATTACTCACTATTTCCAACCATTGGATTAGATGAGGAGTCCACTCTATGGGTTCTCCACCTTGAAAATTTTTCTTTCGAGTTTCTAGATTCTCTAACCATTCATGCAGTAGAATAGGAAATTCACTAAAGAAAATTTCATGAATATTAAAGTAAATATACCTTTCTAACCATGTTGTCCAATTCAGTCAGGATCCCTTACTTTCTTCTTATGCAAATACTCTCACTTTGTATCCCACCCAATATTGGATCTCTTGCTTCGTAGGGTGCTAAAACATGTCACCTTCATAATGATCCTGGTCTCAGCAAAAAAACCATTTGTCGGCATCATTTCCACTATCCTAGGTTCATTTTTCCCTTCCCATCCAACAAAACCCAAGGTATCGGCCTGATTTAGTATAACTCTGATGGAAAGTCCTATGACGCAAGTGAGGTATCACCCTAGATACCTATGGGGACTACCAAAACTGGGCTTCTACAGTTATACAAGGGGATTTATTCATGGCAATGTTAAACAACCCAATTGACTGAAGAAGATAAATGAAAAACTATCGACACATACACAGCATAAGCATAGCGACCCGTCGACACATACACAACATATAAATCATGTCTACCATAGTTATTATCGACATTCCATAGTATTATATCAATAAAAGTTGCAAAAAAATAATAAAGATTTATACACAATATAAATAGAAATCTTAGAAACATAGACTTAACGTAAACCCATACAAAAAAAGTGAGAACAACACTCTTAATCTAGAATGAGTACTATTTAGAACGCTTTTGGTCTACGCACATATCCTGCAAACATATCTCAAGATCTTCTTACAATGGATGAGTTTCATCTATATTTCTCATTCTCTAATGTTTTTCTCTTTTGTTATTTATTGTCATTCTCCATCTTTTCATCCCATTGTGGCATTCTTAGTATTAGTATTATTGCTCTTTCTATCGTATATGTCATCTTCATAGTCATCCACACACAACTGATGCATCTACCTTATATACTTTTCACAACTCTTCTTCTAATTGTCGACTAGTTCTCAACTAATAGCCGACTGGTTCTTCTAACTAACCCAAGAAATGCCTTTACATATAAAGGATCTATCATCCCAGTTTACATTCATGCCCATTCCCAAAATAGACTACTTGTATAACTTAAATCTCTATTTACATTTAGGTGTTTCCTCAAAAACAAGTCGAATTCCTAGATACAGCTTCCTTTGTCATTTTTCATCACAGCCTTGCTCGCCTTGTGATCATATTCTTCAAAATTATGATCAAAACTCTTAAGTCCTTTCCTAGGGCCAACACATACATCACCATGATGCCTTGTCGACACACAATTGACCCAGTAAGTTGATTGTTACTTCACTTTTTAGTTTTTTAGCATATTAAATTTGAGAATTCATCTTTATATCGAGCAAATTTAAAAAATTCTACGCAGTGTGTTCAAGATGATCAGCTCACACTATAATATAGTGAACCTTTATAATTTAAAGGGTGCACTGTGATTGGTGCATGCATTACATAGGAACACCTCCTATACAGTGCACTATAATTTTTAGTTCATCAATTAATACAATTTTTAAAAAAACTATGAATATAATTGTGTTGTGTCATATACATGTATTTTTAACAGAAGCTGGTTCTCTCATGTGTTCTAATCACATCAGTTAAATGAACATAATTTATTAAAAAATATAACATTAGGTAGTGCCGTTAATTTAAACAGACACACCACTTTCACAGTGCATTGGCATGTCCCTAGTGCATTGCTAAATTAGATAAATAAAAAACAAAACATATCATAGTGTGATTTGTTACAGGATATATACTGAATATTTGGTGTGTTGTTGTGTAACTAACACTGTAAAACTTTAAAACAATCATAATTTTATGTTTATATATATGAATGTTTTTGCACCGTCCCTTGGTGCACTGAAATTCATTAGGGTCACCATCAACTACATTTCGAAATAATAAAATACATAAATAGATTCTTGTTCAATGTTATGAATAGGTCTCTGTAACGCATCTCCAGATAAAATTTAAGAAAAACCTCTTTATTTGGTGTGCAATAAAGCGATGTGTATTAGATATATAGTGTGATTTCTTGTAAAAGTCACATCGTTATTTTTTAAACATATCAAAAACATGAAAATAGTTGCACCTACTATGGTGCACTCATTAACATATGTGGGCCATTTACAGTGAAATCATATCTTCACACTCAACGATGCTTACTATTATTGGGTGCACCCTTAAACAAAATCTATTTAAAAAACATTGCCATGGTCACCAGTGCACCTGTGTATTATAAAACACCATTGGTGGTGCATGTCTATTTAGGGAGCACCAAAGTCGTTGCATTCCTATTATTTAGGTGCGTCTCTTGTCAAATTTAGTTTTTTTGAGAAAATATTTATTATGTGACATTGATAATTAATATGATCATTTAATGAAATAGTTAATGTTTTATATATAGATTCATGATATGGTTCAACGTTATATGTGTATTAGATACATCAACGGTTAGAGACAGCTGAGCAACAATAGGCACGAGTTGATCCCTACAACTTCATCTCTGCTTTAGAGGATAGAGAGAGGGTGAGGGATTTGTACCCTCACCCCGTCATAAATTATACATGACATGTCTTGAGGGTTGTAGGACTCCTGAATTTTTATCATGAGGCTAATTCCCTCAAGGGGAACTTGTCTTTATCGGTGCATTTCATCCATCATTGGGACCACGATAAACAACTGTTTCATATTGGTCCTAATCAGTGGTTCCAATCCATTGAGGAGGATATATATATCATCACTATCCTATCCAGAATAGGGGAAGATTTTCCATAGTTCCATGATGTCCCAGTAGGTGTTGTGGTATAGAGTCATCTTGCTTACTCTCAGATATATATCACTGCAAAAATTGTTGATCTTGTTGATTTTCAGGTGCACAGTGGACAAATTTGGATTGGTGCTTTTGGTGGAGAGGAGGATAGGTGCCTCTCACTATTGGTTACGAGCATCATGCACTCCACCAGTGATGGGAAATGCATTAGTTAGTTTTAATTTTTATATTATGTATATTATTTAGTTCGATCACCTAGATGCATTAGGTGGTCCATGTTTTTTTACAACAAGTTTTTTTTTCTTTGGATCGATGTTGTTCAGTGTTTGATGGGAGGGCCATTTGTTTTTTAAAATTTTTAGAGCATTCCAGCCACAAGGACATCATTTGACGACCACCATCCTAGTCTATTGACGAAGTTTCACATGAGGATGTGGGGTTATAAATATATTCTAACATTTTGTTTAAATTTTATGAAAATGGAATATATTCTAACATTTTATTTAAATTTTATGAAAATGAAATATATTTGAACATTTATTTTATTTCATTAAAAAAATTAATGAAATTGTCTAATTATATTTGTTGTGTGCTATATATTATGTAGACATGGCACCTTCGATAGGGAGCTTCCACTTGATTCGATTCAAGATGACGAGGATATGCTAGAGGCTAAGGTTCCTGCATATCTTAGACCCATCCTATGACATAGGCTAGATTAGAGGTTTTGATAGGATGTTGAAAATAGGTTTTCTGCACTATTACATCGACAAGGAGTGGATCCTGTACAAGTTGAAGATATGTTGCAAGACCCTATACTCATAGAGTTATGGAATATGGTGCCTTATGATATGTGATTGTTGATGCAGTATGTAGTTGGTGCATCCATGCTTTTATATTCTCAGAGACCAGTTGATCAATGTACGTCATTTGACAAGGATGACAATGCTCACCCACCTCCTCCTCCTCCTCACAGTGATGATTTTGGAGCATCTTCATCTCATTCTCCACCTCATCCACATCACCATGATGAGGGAGAATAATCATCCTACGCTCCACTTTCTCCTCCTCACCATGACAGAAGAGCATCTCCATCTCATGCTCCACATCATCCTCCTTCTCATCACCATTATAATGACCAACCTTTATTTAATACTCAACACCCATTTGACCCACCACCATATCTTATACATCCACTCTTCCTACCATCCACTCCATCATCTTCTACTCCACTCACCTTAGCTCTAGATAGGATGGTTGCAGCATATGTGATTTGTCTTGATGAAGATATCTATGTTTCTCTCAAGTATATGTTTTCTCCTTATAGAGGTACTAATACCTCTCCTGGTGGACAAGATATCTTATAGCAATTATTCGACTAGAGATGTATATTTGACAAGTTATATATATATATATATATATATATATATATATATATATATATACTACATTTTTTATGTGGATGTTTATTTATATATATTGATGGTGATGTGTATGTTAGGTAAGGTTAGATATGTTTTCTAGGTGTGCTTGATAGATGTGTATGTTAGATGGTGTTAGTTAGATCTATGCGTTATGGTTATGCTAGATAATGCATCTTCTGTTTTGTTAGATGTTATTATTAGATTTGTGTGTTGGATGATGTTTAAATATGTTAAATGTATATGTTAGATGATGGTAGATAATTTTTACGTGTATGTTAGGTGATACTTGATATTTATGTTATGTTATCTTAGCTATTTTTTAATTTGTTTGTAAGATGGTTCTTAGGTTTGATAGGTGATGATAGATGTATATGTTGTTAAATTGTGTTTGTCATACTTATGCAATGGTTATGTTAGATGACATTTATGTTTTGATTTCATGATCACACTATAATATTTTTTGTTGATATATATATATATATATGGACTTAATAAAGCACCAGTCGATGATGCAATCAAAGTAATACAAGAAATCACCAACGATGAGATGGCTAATCTGGTTCAAATATGCTTAAAATCCACTTATTTCACCTTCCATGGAGAAATATATGAACAAATTAATGGAGTAGCTATGGGATCTCCACTATGTCCAATAGTGGCCAACATCTACATGGAACATTTTGAGAATAAGGCTATTGAAACATTCTCCCTAAAACCTCGTGAGTGGAAAAGATTTGTAGATGACACAAATCTCATATGGACACATGGAAGAGAGAACCTAAGCAAATTCCTCACACATCTCAATAACCAATATAAACACATAAAATTCACAATGGAGGTCCAAGAAAACAATTTACTACCTTTCCTTGACGTCTTCATTACAAAAAATGAGGATGGGTCATTAGCACATCAAGTATATAGGAAAAAGACACATACATACACATATTTACATGCAACATCCCATCACCATCCTTCACAGAAATTAGGAATCTTGAACACCCTTGCCATTAGAGCTATAAGAATTTTGGACAAAGAACACCTTGATGAGGATTTGAAGCATCTTGCTATAGTCCTTCAAGAAAATGGTTACAAACTACAAGACATCAACAGAACATTCAAGAAGGCGAAGAAACTCTTAACAAATTATGATAACAAAACCAAACAAACTGAGAACAGAAAAAAGGTGGTCCCCCCATACATCGAGGGAACCACAAACAAAATAGCCAGACTATTAAGAAAGAAAAATATTGAAACCACTTTCTCCCTTCCTAATTGTTTAAGAAACATGCTAGACAAAGAAAAAGATCCTATTGATTCCATGCTCAAGAAAGGGGTATACTCAATTTCATGTGATGAAGAGTATATCAGAGAGACAAGAAGATCAATAAAAACAAGGTTGAAGGAGCATTCCACAGACATAAAACATGAACGAATAAAAAGTTCAGCAATAGCTGAACACTCCAAAAAAACTAATCACTATATTTGCATGGAGAAGGCTAAGGTCTTAGCCCTGGAAGAACATTACAATAAGAGACGAATCCGTGAGGCTCTGGAAATAGAAAAACAACCAAAAATTTTTAACAGGGATGATGGTTTAATTCTCCGCGAATCTTGGAAACCTATTTTAAACCTTCTAAAGAAACAACAGGCAGCCGTCATTAGTCTTAAAAACAAAAATTAAAAATTAAAATTTAATAATAACCAATATTAATAAAGGATATTTTGCACATAATCAATAATGAGCCAAACATTCTCCTGATGATGGACTCGACTGAGCAGTCTGAAACGTACGTAGAGTACAAAAACCATACACAGGTCCTCCATATGACCTCATCTCAAGTCAATGGGATTTCAATTTATTCTATGATATTTACCTTGATGTGTATGTTGTATATTGTTTATCTCAATGAGTATTATTCATATGTGTGATTCATTTTTATTTATTTATTTATGTATTTATGTCAAAGTCATTTATATTTTCTATAATTATAATTGCAAATTGTGCACAATCATAATTATAAGAAAAAGTTACAATCTCGACTATAATGGCAATTTAAAATCATTATTACAATTTCAGAATTGCAAATTACAATTACAATAATAACTCACTAGTTACATTTACAAGGTAGAAATTACAAATTGCAAGATTATTTAAAAAATTACAAGATTACAATTTTTTTATGAAATTGCAAAATTGTAATAATTTAAATCATCTTATGAATTAATTATGGGTTTATCAACTATAAATTTTTTAATTCATCAGCCATCTACTAAAAGAGTTTTACAACATGTCATGCATTATATGTGCAAGCCTTATATTTTCTTGATACTGATATCTATAACGTGCTATAAAAATAAGTTGCAATACATGTGTGTGTGTGTGTGTGTGTGTGTGTGTGTAAACTTAATGGTATGAACAATGTAAACAATGAGAAAACACTATTATATATTGAGTGAAAAGAACACATACAACAAGTTGAATATAACCACACAATGGTATGATTATGCCTATTGATAAAGGTAAGATTATCTTGTAAAGGTTAATGTAACCACACAAAACTAAAGTGTAGAAATTGAATTCAAAATTGTATGTGACTTGTAACAATTAAATAAAAAATGACATGATCACACATACAAACGAAATGAATAGAAATTAAAGATAAATAATTAAGCTAACAATAAAATTTAAAATAAAAATCTATTAACGAATATGATCATTACTCTATGGATTATACCCTTTTTCCTTAGAATATGCTACATGTTAGACTATTCCCAAAAACAATAACTTAACCAGTCGCTACTTTTAAAATATCACACACAATAAGTAAAACTAAAACCCATTTGTATTAGTAAAATAACTTGCACAATCTTAGACTAGGTATTTTCTTTTTAGAGAGTTTCTATTAAACCCCCTAGTTACTGATGATAGTTCTCTTTTATACACAAATCCATACAACATGAATAACAAGCATCATGAATGTAAGTCATCTAGAGAATTGAAAGAGTTTCAAGATGCTACAAAAACCTTAACAATTAGACATTCAAAATCAAAATTGAAAAATAATTCTTAGGGTCTTAACCCTACATACAACTATATAAATACAATGGACCCAAGGAAATTCAAAAGATCTTGATCTAAAATCAATCTTTCTACCCATTATCCTCAAATAGGATAGAATTGGATGTGTTTTCTATTTCATAAAGAAAATTTTCTTTATCCTCATGACCAAGGTAGATGATCTCTACAAAATAATTATATAGAAACATATATAAACATTACATTGAAACCATAATTTTTATTACTTTGATGTCAATCCTTCCACAAATAGGTTTGGTCATGTACTTATTACCAACTTTGTTATTATTTTTTAATTTCTTTTCTTTATTAGATAAAATCCTTGGGATTTTTTTGGAACAAAGTGCATGGAACATGGATAGGAGTACATATTTTCCCCCTACTGAATTTTCCTTAGTATTTTCAATAACTTCACATTTTAATTTTTCCTTCAACATCCAATTGGGATCCTTTATTTTTAAAGGGTCTATCATGTCTCTAGGTTTCTCTGGCTCTAAATTTTGGGTTTCCTCTTAAGGGGAGGGGATAACTTTTGCAATGTATAGTGCTATCATCCTTTTCTTGATTTACATTGGAGCATATTATTTAAAATCTAGGTGAACACTATCCACTGCAACCTCAAATTCCACCAAGTATGCTAATGGATGTTCCACCTTTTAGTGAGTTGCCTAACAAAATTTGGTGTTCCTTCTTAATTTTATATTTTCATTTAGGGAAAATCACTATTATATATTCAAAGAAAGATGTACACTAGAAATAAATTTTCTCATAACCATGGTTAATGTAAAAAAAATGCATAATGCCTACATTTCTATAAAATACACACTTCAATTTCGAGGGGGTCTTGACTTATTCTTTTCATTAAACTATCAACAAAAATGCAAATTCTTGTTTTTAAACAATTTAGTTATTTAGAAAAATTATTCTCAAGAACTTTAGGGACCAAACCTGACTTAACCCTACTCCTTAATCCTGTTAATTGTCTATTCACATCCTCCTATAACTTACATATACTTTTCTTATATTTATCCTCTTCCTATAGATCCAATTGTTTGTGTTTCTTAACAATTAATTGAATTGTGCCCATTCTTTGAAATTCTCATACATTTTATTTTCACATGCCATCAAAATACTCTTGGAAGTTCTTAAGGGATTAGTTTCAACAATCATTATTTACAATGGTCAACATAGGCGATTGAGGAACACTAGGGACACAAATCGTGATTAAATAATATCGCTACCAAACAAGGGGGGGTGAAGTACTATTCAGCATTAACTTAATCTTGTATGTTTTTCTCGATATGACGGTTCTTTGATTTATGCAAACTTTCACTTGCATATTATTTTTTATGTCTAAAATGTTGATTGTGAATTTCAACATTATTATTTATGTCCAAAGTGTTAATATGGAGGTGGTTCATTTTTATTAGTTGTTTGAGTTCTAGGGTGTGTTCCATTCACCATTAGTAGGGAGCCTCATACTATCTTCTTGACCAATTGTCTCTACTTATATATCTTTAAAGGTACGCCCAAACATTGTGTTTGTCATGTAATGAGAACAAAGAGAGACACTCATAACAACAACAACAAAATGACAAATCCCCTCAACAACCTTCAATATCTCCAAGAAAGAGAAGGATCCAAGCCATATAAAGGAAATGATGGGTGGAACTATGGGGCATATTCCCTATTTGGAGTGATTTTTTAGAATCATAATTCCATGCCTAAATATTGTCATTAATAGTGTATGTTGCATAGAGATTGTTATAGCTGATTTTACCACACATGCTAGATCACATATTTATGGCCTTCCTTGTTCCTTTGAAAACTCTTTGGACCCCATGGACCATTTTTGTACCTTTGATGTTTCCGAGATCATCCCTAAAACCACATGTTATTTTCCATACATGAACTTTAAACCCATTCTCGCGTATATACGCGGATATGACCCTTAAACCCGCGTACATCGGGATGTGTGCAAAAGGACAAATAGTTTTGGAGTTTTCCTTGATGTGGATTCGAGTCACTTGTCTCTTGGCCTTCCATATTCCTTGAGATCACTCGGATTTGACCTTCCATTACCCCATTGAAGCACTATATAAGGAACCCTTTGGATACATTGAAAGGGGAGGAATTGAAGAGCAAGAAAACTATAGTCCATTGTTGCTGTAGATTGATTATACTTGAGTCTACATCCCTTTGTCCCCTGGAGAATTTTGTGTTCTTCCCAAGATTTCCTTTTCTTGTCAGATTGATATCAAGAGATGGAGGAATCAATTTCTCTAGTTTGCAGATGTGCCGACAGAGGTTGTCATTATTGTAATCTCTTATTTATATTAATAGAAATATCTTTTCCTATGCAATGATGTGCATTTAAATGAATATTGAATCCATGGATTCTTTTAATTTCTTATACATTCTCGATTATATATGTTAGAGTAGGTCGAACACAATTATATAGCATGCTTTTCTTGTTTGTTGATTGTTGAGAGAGAAAATTGCTAACACAAGTGGGATTGAAAAAGCTCAATAGGGATCTACATCAACCATCCAGAATAAGGTATGTTTCAAGATCCTTTAGTGTTAGATGTTTTATTTTTCTTGTATATGGGAAGGGATTGATTTCTCTGGTTACTCTATCTATTGTGGTACCCCAAGCCATAGGAAGTTTTCTCTGTAACAGAATCAGTGACCATATTGGGGAGTTCCTAGTCATTTCCTTTGGGGGTTTTTCGACATTCAATGTTTTTGAATTGCTATGATTTCTCTGTTTCTGAGTCGGGTCTGGGGGCATGTTTTCTTAGTAGTGTCTGATAGGAGTAAATTTTGTCTCAACTTGTCTGTTTTCCTTCTTTTTATCTCTTTTTATTAATATACGTGATTTTTTCCTTCACAGTCGCGTGTACATGCATGTTTTCCTGGAATAGCTTCGTATATACGCGGATTTTCAACAAAAAGTTGCGTATCCCCTTAGGTTTTCCTTTTTGGGGTATATTAAGTGTTAGTGGGTGATTTTGGATGATTGTTGAGTCTTCTTCGATACTTCTGGAGTCTGTATACACCACTGTTTTTTACCAAAGATGCTTTTTAGTTTTCATTTTTGAAAATGTTCTCGTCATTTCATTTTCTATTTGTTGTTTTGGGATTAGTGCATTAGGTCTCTTTTAACTTAGTGATTTGCTTGGGTACTGTCTGATAGTGCTTGCAGAGTCTGGGGGTTGTAGAGTCATACTTTTGCTTTTTATCTCATTTAATTCAAAAAATACAAAAACATTTCTTTTTGCATCATTATGCATTGTTTGCATTTTAAATTTTGCATGGTACTTGCATTAGGTTTGCTTGGAAAGTATTAGTTAAATTTTCATATAGGAATGATTTCATATTCATTTGAAGGAAAATGTTGCACTTCACATAGTAGCATACCCCGTTTTCCATTTGACACAATGCATTTGCATTGATTGTTAGGTGTGCATTTTACTTCTTGTTGCATCATAACATCATTAGTTGTACGACCATTNAGTAATAAGCCAATTAAAATCAACGCATAATAAAATGAATTACACTCTTTTATTTTATAGGGTGCACCAACAAGATTAGGTTTTAGGGTCTTGGAATAGTTAATTGTGAGTAAATTCTCCAACACCACTAAATGAAACATTTATGAGTCTGTCCAAGTGAGAGTGTGAAATTACTTTATATAATTAGTGTTTCTCAGGATCCTCCTCTTACAAGGGAGTTAAGCACAAGGCAATGTGAGCAATTATTGATTGGGATGACCCCTGATCATAATTGAGTAGCATCGGAGATATTTCCTAGATTGTATTTGTATCTGGGGGCTCTTTCGAGAGTTTCGGGCTTTGCTACCCTGCCCATAAGATCAATCCTACCTACGATTGTCTGCCTAAGCATTGATTATATTGAGGTGAATTTAGTTTCCTTACCTAGGTTATCAAGGGGGTGCTTTGCAGAGGTTATTTTGCAGGTGTCCTAGCCAGGTAAGGGTCAGACAGCACAGTCTTTATATGCGTTGGAGCTGAGGGACACTATAATTGGTTACAAACCTCCACTTGTTGTGTATGGAAGTCTCAAGCCTCTCCTCGGTGAGACATACTTGCTTCATTCGGGATCTCACATACCCTACCCTTGTTTGCTTGTGATTTGGATTTACATTTTATAGGTGTATACTCTGTGCATGTTAGTTTTCCTAGGCTTTGCGTAATTAGATCGAGTCTTTTCATTTTTTGAGTCATTGTGGATTCGGGCACAGTGCTTCGCTGTTCTCGTCGTTTAGCAAGACTTCTTCCTTCCACATATCCTCCTCCTTTGGGAGAGAGAAAAAGATAGTCCAGGCTAACTACTTCTCACTTTGATTCACACACGATGGGAGATCACAAGGATGAGATTTTCGAGATGTCCTCTCCACCTCACGAAGTTGGGGATGAAGATTCTACTCCCGTATATGATCCTTCACCAGAAATACCTTCACATTCTGGTTATGATCCCTCATTCACAGGTCGTCGGTATTGGTTTCCAGGCGACGAGACTCACTATGAACCCACAAGCACTAGTCATGTTCATTATGGCATGTCTGATATCCTTGCACCTGATCCGACACATCATGTTGAGTCGAAAGTTGAAACTAGCACTACACCTAAGGTTAATCCTATTCCTTTCCATGCAGAGAGATTTGGTAGAACTAGTCACATTGCACCTTCAATCCCAGTGGTGGAAGCAACCTCACATGTCCGTCCTAGACCTAATGTTAGTAACCATAAGCGGATACCAGAACCAAAAAAAGTGACCATTGGGAACACCACTTACATCCCTTCACATGTCCCTTTGTCCTCAAACCCTACTTATTTGAATGCATTTTTTACTACCCTTCCTCCCCCTCATTCACGTGGTCCTTCAGGCCAGAATATTACTAATAGTCATGTTCATACTGCGACTGCTCGCATGATAGTATCTCAGAGTCAAGTACCTCTTGTTGTGTCGAGAGGTCATATCCATGTTTTTGGATCATCTCATGGTCCATCGCAAGGAGTTCCCCATATTGATAACTATGGACATTTTCATGGGACATCCCATGGGACACCTTATGGAGCTTCTCATAAATAGTCTTATGGACCGCAGTATGGATAGAACTATCAACCCTATGGGTGTAGGTATGAAAAACCTGCTTCCAATTATGGATTTGTAGCAACACATAATCAAGGTACACCACATCACAATGCCTCCATGCAGCCCTATACGGGTCAAATGGGAGGAGGTTATTATGGCCAAGGCCATGGTATTTATAGAATCAACCTTACATGAACCAGAACTATCAGGGAGCGTGGCATAGACCGGCTCAACCTAGGCTCCCTTTCCTTGCAACGTTGAACTTACCTGACTTATCAAGACTTATGAATGATCTAGTATCTCATGACCCGGCCTAGCCAACCGTCCCTAAAAATATTCCTTCGGACATTCCCAAGTTCAAGGGAAAAGCTGGAGAAGATCCTAGTGAGCATGTCACTACTTTTCACCTTTGGTGCTCTTCCAATTCCTTACATGAGGATTCAATTCATCTGAGGCTATTTCAACACACCCTCACCGGGCCTACAACGAAATTCTATATAGAGTTATTAACGGGCGCATTCGTTTTATTTGATGACCTTTCCATGACTTTCCTCAATCACTTTCAGCTACCCGTATGTTATGACGTTGGTACCGAGCTCTTGTCAACATTTCAGCAAGACAAAGGCACACACATCTTGGATCATATTCAAGAGTGGCATAGATGAAAGCAGTTGATTAAAGCCTTTATACCACTGGAATTTCTCCTCGAGTGGTTCCTCAAGTTGTTGTTACCTTACATCGCGAAGGATGTTTCTACATCTGGAGTCCAAAATGAGGAACAAGCAGGCTTTAGGGAACAAGAGTTGGATTTGATCTACCCTCAATCCAGAATTTTGTATGAGATTATACCTAATGCTCTACGATCTAGTTTCGATCCCAAGATTAAGCCTGGACCACATGCTAATGGCATTGTGGGTTGTACAAGTGCCAAACTTGTGGATTCGGTTGTGAAACAAGTGAGCCAATTGTCAATTAATCAATCTGCATCGGGACAAGCCATGACATTGTCTCAACCACCCAAATGGTGAGTGTACTTTATGTGCAATCGTTGGACCAGAAGGGCAACCAGCAGCTTGGAAGGAATTGGAAAAAAGGGAAAAATAATCGTAAGGATGGGAACAAGAATGGAAATCCTAATTATAATGACAAGAACACTCATAACGATGGGGGGGACAAGTAGTGTAAACGTAAGTTAAAGTTTCCTTGCAAGTTATGTAAGGAGGACCACCTCACTCACTTGTGACCTCATATGGAAGATTCCTCGAGGTTCATAGCACAGGGTCCAGCCATGCTAACTAATCCTTTACCCAACAATCAAAAGATGAACTCCAGGACCATTGATCCTCATTGTGCATCGGGTGGAGATAAAAATCCACCGGAAGCCAATAGTGGTCATGGTTGCGTTAACATGGTGCATGCTACTAAGGTTGTGACTCATGTGAAAGATTATGGTTCATCACAACCAGACCTTGGAAAGGAACCCGCTCCACCTCAGATCCTTTTGTGTATCGAAAAACCTACGGATAAACCTGAAGTTGCGCCTCGCATTCCTAAGGGAGTCCTAAAGCATTCAAGGAACAATCCTAATGCCCGAGCCACCCAAAAATATTCATTTGTCAAGAATTTGGGCCAAACTCCTTGTGCAATGTCCGCGCCTGAAGTACTTCAGACTTGTCCTTCGCAGAGGAGAGCTTTGCTTTCTGCTCTTGGGTTTCATGATGATAACTCTTCTTCCATTATCAAATTTGAAACCATGGGAATATAACCTTGCTTGCCTTTCTACGTGTCTCTTTTTATTCATGTAGAGTGTCTTAATATGACCGTCAAATGCACTATGATTGACGAAGGCGCTGCTACTTCCGTGATGTCTTTGTCATGTTGGAATTGTTTGCGTTCTCCCGAGTTGTCTCAATCCGCTACCATGTTGACAAATTTTGATGGTAGATCTTTTTGGCCGCATGGGATTCTTCCTTATGTTAAGGTCTAATTGGGAGGGAATACCATTGTGATCAAGGTCAAGGTGGTTGATGCACCCCTTGACTACAATATTTTGCTAGAATGGAATTGGATGTATAGTATGCAAGCCATAGCCTCTTCTCTCTTTTGATTGGTATTCTTTCCATTTAATCGGAATATCATAACAATTGATCAGACATCATTCCATAATCCAAGTGTTAATGCATCATTGAGAACTTCTATCCCAATTATCGATCATTCTCAGCTGGAAATTGGGAGCGTGGGTTTGTGTATGTATTCATCTCTTATGGGAACCTTAACTATCATGCACCCATCATGGGCTTCATCCTCGTTTAATTTAGTTTCTTTTTGCACTACCCATATGGAAGATCCTTGTATTCTTCCTCCACCGAGTCCTTCGATTGGACCTATCGAAATGGATGTGCCATTTCCTGCAATGATGGTAGCATATCAAGCAAAACTTGAGCAAGTTGCAGAGCCTAGTCCTTCCTCTTTGCGAATGGAGGAGGAGGACTCGTATTTGCTTCCTGCATGGGAAGTTGAGTCCTCTCATGCACATGATTGCCTCGAAGATGTTTTTCCATCAGATGAAGCCATTATTGAGGCCATGTTTGGGGTTGACCCACCTTGGGAAGAGCTACATCATTGATCAAATTTTCTTCTTGAGCTCGACCATATGGAGCATGATGACTTTAGGGAGATTCTTAGTGAGAAGATTGGTAGTCCCGTGGTTCCATTGAGCTCTCCTGGTCAGATGGCCTATGGGAACATGGCGAATTTATCACCTATGATTCCTATCAATATTTCTCGCGATCCTAGAAAAGTTGAGAATGTCTACATTGGGGTGAGTTGTTCCCCTGATGAGATCAAGGATTAAACTGATCTATTTAAAGAGTTTCGTGACATATTTTCTTGGTCATACGACGAAATTCCAGGTATTGACCCTCTTATTGTCGAACATGAGATTAATACCTATCTGTATGCGAAGCCGGTTCGACAACATTTACGTGCGGTGAATCCTAGAAAATCACCCGCCATTAAGGCTGAGATAGAGAAACTATTAAAAGCTTGTTTTATATATCCTGTTCCCTTGACAGACTGGGTTTCAAATCCCATTCTAATTGATAAGAAGCATGGAGCGATCCGTATATGCACTGATTTCTGTGATTTAAATTGTGCTTGTCCTAAGGATAATTTTCCCACACCATTTATTGATTACATTTTGGATGAGTGTGCGGGAAGCGAGGTATTCTCCTTCATGGACGGTTTTTCTGGATATAATCAGATTCAGATCAAACCCGAGGATCAACATAAGACTGCATTTATTTGTCCTTGGGGTACTTTTTCATATCGAAAGATGCCTTTCGGCCTTAAAAACGTCGGAGCTACATTTCAGCGGGCTATGACCTTAATTTTTTATTATCTCAAAATGATTATCGAAGTGTATTTAGATGACCTTGCTGCTCATTCTCGTTTGAGAGTGCGTCATCAATACCATTTGAGATTAGTATTTGAAATATGTCATCATTACCAAGTTTGTCTAAATCCTCATAAGTGCATCTTTTGTGTGACTGTTGGTCGCTTTCTTAGGTTCATCGTATCGGGGGAGGCTATAAGAGTCGACCGCTTAAAGGTTGAGGCAATACTTCAATTGTCTCCCCCGCGTAATATTAGACATCTTTAGTGTTTGCAAGGCATGGCAAATTTCTTGTGGAAATTCATAGTTAATTTTGCTAATTTGACTAAAGGATTTATGCATCTTTTAAAGAAAAACACTCCTTTTTTTTGGGATGAGCGAGCCCAGGAGTCCTTTGATGCTCTTAAGCAAGCCTTAGCATCAGCCCCATGCTTAGTCCACCTGACTATAGCCGTGATTTCTTGATTTATGTGGTCGCGTCCATGGAGACGGTTGGTATGGTTTTGGTTCAGGAGGATGACGAGCTCCATGAGCATGTCATATATTATTTGAGCTGAAACATTATTGATGCGGAAATCCATTATTCCCATGTGGAGAAAATTTCCTTGGCCATCGTTCATGCAGTTCAAAGATTGAGACATTACATTCTCCTTCGCCAAACCTTGGTTGTAGCTCATATCAATCCATTTCAATTCGTCCTCACTAGAAGGATGATTGGGGGAAAATACAATAAATGGATTGTTATTTTGCAAGAGTTCGATCTCGAATTTGTTTTGGTGAAATCGAAGAAATCATTGATCTTTGTGGAGCTCATATCTGATTTGCCAATTTTGGAGGAGGAGGAGGAGGTTTATGAGGATACATTTGTCGATGAGCATATTTTCCTTATCTCAAATTTGGACCTGTAGTATAGGGATATCATTCTGTATTTGCAAATGTTGAAGGTCCCTACTCACCTTTCACGGGATGAGCAACGACGATCACGTCATGTAGCTAAGAACTACCTTATAGTAGATAACACTTTGTACCGCCATGGGGTAGATTCCATTTTGCATCATTGTTTAACCCTTGATGAGGCTGAGGTTGTGCTAAATGATTGCCATAGAGGGGTGTGTGGTGATCATTTATCTGGGATTTCTACAGCCCAAAAAATCTTGAGAGCAAGATATTTCTGGTCGTTAATCAACAAAGATTGTGTTAATGGGGTCAAGAAGTGCCACCCTTGCCAGGTGTTTTCATGCATTATGTGCTCGCATCTAGCCCCGTTACGTCCTATTATCACTACCGATCCCTTCACTAAGTGGGGGCTTTACTTTATGGATTACAACCTATCTTCAACTAGGCGGCATCATCACATTATAGTGGCTGTCGATTATTTCACAAAATGGGTAGAGGCTATGCCCACGATTAAATTCGACAGTGAGAAAGCTGTGCATTTCATTTTCAACCAACTTATTACTTGGTTCAGCATTCCGAAAGAGCTTCTCATTGACCATGGTAGGCACTTTCAGAATAAAATGATGGAAGAGTTGGGTTCAAAGTTAGGGTATAAGCAAGAGAATTCCTCTTCTTATTACCCTAAGATGAATGGATAGGTTGAAGCAGTGAATAAATCACTTAAGTCCATTGTCGAACGAACCATCGCACAAAGCAAGATGAATTAGCATATCATGTTATATACTTCTTTGTGGGCCTATAGAATTGCGGTTAAGACTGCAATCGGTTTCTCTCCATATCAGCTTGTGCATGGGGTGGAGTCTCTCTTGCCGGTTGAATGTGAAATCCCTTCGTTGAAGTTAGCTATAGCGCTTTTACCAGACACTTCCACATTGGAGGAATGTTTGGTCCACTTAGAGCATCTTGATGAGCAATGTCGAGATGCCTTAGTGGCTCTAGAAGTAAATAAGCGTTGCGTTAAGGTCCAATATGATAAGTTTGTCCATCCAAGGAAGTTTAGTGAAGGTGATTTGGTCCTTTTGTGGGATCAAGCTACAGAACCCTTGGGGGCAGGGAAGTTTAATCCCATGTAGCATGGTCCTTACATGGTCAAATGTGTGTTAGAGAAGGGAACCTATGAGCTAGTGGTTTATGAAGGGACAGCCTTGGCGGAGCCTAGAAATGGGCTCTATCTTAAAAAATACTATGCATGATATTCAGCCAGGGCTGATTGTTGTATATTATTGTATAGTTTTTGAGTTGCATGGTTAGGTTTTCTTATGGTGATCGGGTTTGTTGATTAGCTTCCATTTCTTATGGCATATGTAGATGGAGTCTTCCGTTTACATAGGATTCAACGATGGTGCTAGCCGTCACACTCAAAACTTAGCTTCAACTGCTTGGGTGATTTATACTCCTACGGGTCAAGTATTGTCTTCAAGAGGCATATGTTTACAGCATTCTTTGAACAATGTTGCTGAATATAGTGTCGTTATTGAGTTATTGCGTGATTCCATTTCACATGGTGTTCTCTCGCTTGAGGTACGTCTTGATTCACAGTTAGTGGTTTCACAGCTTAATGGCTTGTATTGTATTAGGGATCTAGTTTTATTACAAATATTCTTACGTGTGAGATTGCTAGAACAACAATTTGAGAATATAACATACATTCATGTTTCAAGAATTTTAATCAAGTTGCTGACTCATATGCTAACTATGTGTTAGATTGGCATTTGTTTCATAGACCATAAGCATATCAAAAACATACATTTTTGCACACATGTAAATAAATAAAATCAATCATCATAAAAAAATTTCATTGACATCCAAAATGTGTCGTCATAATACATAAGTGTCATAATTCAAAATTGGGGCTTCTGAGCCACCAAAATAAAATACATGGTAGTACAAAAAGAAATACTCTCAGGTCTCTAAGCTTGAGGAGGACGAGGGGGGTTCTAATCATTATAACACACCACAGATCTAGATAGTCATCAAAATAATCGAACCCATGCTCGTGGTACACCAACCACCTAGCGCTAGATTCCCTTAGGTAAGTCCTCGACTTGTGCCATGGGTACCCTCTGTGTCAAGCGTACAAAGTTTGTGTGTATTCTTTGGAGTGTCCGCTCTGCATCCACACCCATGATGTCATCTCCTCTTCCCCTTCGTCTATGACAAGGGAACCCATCAAATCGCCATGGTCCAACATCTACATACACATGACAGATTGTCACTATGTGTCCTCACACCAAAACATGTCTTTTCAGTCAATATATCAAAAAACACAAAAAAAAATTATAATTCAAAAAACTTAAAGTGGGTTTGGGATTCGTTACCTATGTCTCCATATGCCGCTCCTAGTGGTAGGGGCATGTCCAGATCTCCACGAAAATCTATCCTTGCATAGGGATAGTCATCGATGGCTATGATCTGCCTCCGCCACCATGGAAAGAAGTTCACTGGGTAGGGGTTAACCACTCTACCTCCACCCAATCTGCGCATAACATTTTTCCAACGTCGTTGGGCCGGATCTCAAACTTTGTGTGCAGGAATGTCCACTCTAGGGCTTAGACCTGGTACAAACTCAAAGGAGAACATGCTCAATATGCTGTCGAAAATGAGGTTTCTCATCCTGCCCATCTTACAGTCACTGAGCAGCTGCTCCATGTTTCTCAACAGCGCAGTGCTCCAGTCATACGATGTGGGTCTCATACACTCCACCAAATAGAACATCAGTGGTCGAGAGGCCTGGTGGAGTGAAGCTAAGCCAGCTATCCTACCAAGTGCCAATAGTATGGCCTTCAGTCCCAGCACCTGGATCGAGTTTATTGGGATTTGACTCCCAACCTTTTCCATGTCCAGAAAGCAGTACACCGCAATGTACTCATCGATAGTCAATCCACCTGTTGGCCCGCGAGATTGGATATTTACCACCTATCCTCGTTAGGATAATCTAGTGATAAAGTATATGTCCTTAATTTCTATACTGAGTGACATCCCGTCAATGTGAAAAGACTCAGAGTTTGGATCCCAGTAATCCACTAGCATCTACAAGAGTCTTGGTTTGGCCCTCAGGCTGCAAAGACACCAAAACTTATACAACCTGCATGCACACAAAGCTTGTTGGGCCATTAAGTCACCTTGCATGGCCTCTTCTACATCACCATGTTCCCTCTCCCTCCATTCTACAACCATCCTGCACAAAAAACAATAGATTTTCTTATTAGTTTCCCTTGAAAACCTCATCCGCAACCTCATACATGATTGTTTGCAAAACAACCACATATATACACAGGTTTGGGCGGTTTTTCTACATATGGCCAACCCTATACACGGAAAAAACCCCAATACCTGCATGGGCCAAAACACACACTTTAGGATGGCCTAGAAAATGAAATGGACCATGAAAACTTAAAAAATTTGCATGAAATAGGAAGAGGAGGACATGAGGAGTTACCTGGATCAAACGGTGTCGAATTTTGTCGGACGATGCTCCCAGAATTCGATTTGGAATTTTTGAGCTCAAATGGGTAAAAAATTCAAATGATATGGAATTTTTAAATTTTTTACTATTTATAGAAATTTTTAAAATTTTTTTACCCACTTTCTATAGTTTTGACCGTTCCTGACCATTTTGGACTAATTTGGACTAATTTGATGATGTAGGAGTCCATTTTGAGTGTGGTTTGACCGTGGTTTTGACCCATTCATGTTGATTTCAGGTATTATGTCTAAACTGGCATATAGGTAAGGTTTAACATCTGTTTTCACTTTGCATGACCTTATGACCATTTCATGATAACCTTAGGTATGAACCCATTCTATCTTGTCACGGAATCTCCTTGTTGCTTTTAGAAGGGACATGATGTGAATGGTAGAGCTTGACCATACATGGGTACCCTATAAGTTACCTCCTATTTTGCATTTGTTGCCCACGCTGACATTTTTCCTTTAGGGTGTGGTAGTCCTTTGTATAGTATCGCGATGACTTTGCGCAAGAGCCTCATACTCCTCTTGATCTTTTTGCTAGAATTTCCCCCAAGAATCCCTTATGTCAAGTTGTAATTGCATTAACATGATTTTTGCTTTCCTTATTGAGCCTTATGTCGGCTTCCCTGACTTTGATTATCAGCCATATAGCCCAATCTTGTCTCATGTCTAGCCACGTAGAGCCATTTGATATATCTTTTGCAGCTTGATTCCCCATTTTTTCTAGGAGGGGACTTTCCCTCGAGTGTCATTATCCTACACATGTTTCCTTGCATTGAGCATAGGTATGTTTCACTGCTTGGAACTAGTGTGTTTTCCCCTTGGCACTCATATCCTCCTAGTCTGTAACTACAAAGCACTTTTATTCTTTTTAAATATTTGAAAAATATTTGAAAAAGTACAAAAAAAATCTAAAAACCAAAAAGCCAGACAGGAAAATATGTTATATTTGGCAGCAGTCAATTTGTGTTGCCTTTGAATAGAGCACTGTATATCACATTTGTTGGTTGGGTTAATAGTTTGACTTTAGGAGTTGTACTTGTTTCTCTGAGTTTATCTCCACTGACGGGTTAAGTTTCTAGACCCTATGTAGGCTCTGTCGATGCCTCCTATCTTGTAGAGATGTCCCATTTTTTGTATATCAAATCTATGCTGCCTCCATTCAGTCACCACTCGCCTTTATGCTCTTGTTCGAAGCAAGTTGAAGCCTGAGTTGGCCATTCATCAGTTTTCTTGACTTTGCATGTCGGCCATTCCCGGTACTATTACTGGTTCATGCACATTATGATTGAGTCCTTCCACATTATACAGCTTTGCTGATTACCTCGTGTTGGATGATGGGGGATACCATAATGCCCTCCTTACAGTAGATTTCATCCCATCGACTTCAGATCATTTATTCACACTTGGTAGATTGCACTCTAGTACCTTGATTCCCATTTTCATTATCGATGGGTGATCTCGTGTCTGTTAACGGTATACATCAATGACCGGTAATCAAATGATGGACTATTATGTTCGACCTTGACAACTTTATTCACATAGTAGGACATGTACTTGTAGTGGATTGTGCAGAATACTTTCCAGATTGGTGGCATTTCTGATATGCTACCTCCTTGATCGTGCCAGTGTTCATGAGATTTCAGCTCTCGTGACTTGATTCCAGTGTATGTTCTCTTCAGCCACTATGGAGATCTTGATCCATTGTATATCTTCATCTTTCATGGAGATCATGATCCTTTGTATATCTTCATCATGGAGATTCTGATTTATCTATATTGTACATGGTGATGACCACACATGTCATATTTTGTATCATCTCTATTCATGGCCATTGTACTCTTATGTATCCAGGACTGATGTATGTACTTGCAGTCATAAGCAGAGATATTTGTATTGTATTGTTGGATGGTTGGTTCTTCCACTTGGTTCTTCATCACTCCACTTATGGGATGGACTTATATTTTATTTCTGCCATCGGAGCACCCCTATGACCTCACACATTAGGGGGCATCTGTTACAGCTGATTTTACCACACATGGTAGATCACATATTTATGGCCTTCCTTATCCCTCTGCAGACTCTTTGGACCCCATGCACCATTTTTGTACCTTTTATGTTTTCAATATCATCCCTAAAAACACATGTTATTTTCCATACGCGAATTTTAAACCCATTCTTGCGTATATACGTGGATATGACCCTTAAACCCGCGTACATCGAGATGTGTGCAAAAGGCCAAATAGTTTCGGAGTTTTCTTGGATGTGGATCTGATTCACTTGTCTCTTGGCCTTCCATATGCCTTGAGATCGCTCAGATTTGACCTTCCATTACCCCATTGAAGCACTATATAAGGAACCCTTTAGATACATTGGAAGGGGAGGAATTGAAGAGAAAGAAAACTATAGTCCATTGTTGTCGTAGCTTGATTATACTTGATTCTACATCCCTTTGTCCCTTGGAGCACTTTTTGTTCTTCCCAATATTTCCTTTTCTTGTGAGCTTGCTATCAAGAGATGGAGGACTCAGTTTCTCTAGTTCATAGACATGCCGATAGAGGTTGTCATTCTTGTAATATCTGATTTATATTAATAGAAATATCTTTTTCTATCCAATGATGTGCATTTAAATTAATATTGAATCCATGGATGATTTTAATTTCTTATAAATTATTGATTATATATGCTAGAGTAGGTCTAACACAATTATATAGCATGCTTGTCTTGTTTGTTGATTGTTGAGAGAGCAAATTGCTAACACAAGCGGGATTGGAAAAGCTCAACGGGAATCTACATCAACCATCTGGAATAAGGTATGTTTTGAGATCCTTTAGTGTTAGATGTTTTATTTCTCTTGCATATGGGAAGGGGTTTATTTCTGCGATTACTCAGTCTATTGTGGTACCCCAAGCCATAGGAATTTTTCTCCGTAACAGAGATACTACCACAAACTTAACTTCACTTATAAATTTATTTGGGTTTATGTTGAAATATCAATGTTTAACT
>LPNX010979780.1:273650-312801 GCA_001517045.1 Pseudotsuga menziesii | reverse complement strand
TATATATATATATATATTCAGCCACTATGATGAAATATCAAGTTGTCAAAAAATTCCAATCAACAAAAATGTTCATCATTTTTACATAGTCACATAAATACAAAATAATTAATATTGTTAAAAATTTTGAAAATTTCCAAATAAAGTTATTATTTATATTAAATTTAACTTTTGAAAAAGGAGCCATTATTCTTTTTTTATTGTCTAGAGAAGGAAATAGAAGGTCAAGTGTTTGAAGATAGTTTTTCACTTGAATAAATTATAAATTGAATGTTAACAATGTTAAAATTCAAACTAATGTATCTTGTGTACAAATCCTAAATCCTAGACACCCTAAGCACCAAACTCTACTTTTCCATGGTCTAGAGCAAAGTAGGTTTTTATATACCTAGGTTCTATAAGTGGTTCCTTATAATTCAACAACCTAGCCAATGAAACTCCATATCATAGAAATGACGTTTATCATTAAACACTGCAGTTGTTATCAATGATGTTCTCATCAATGGCTGTAAGAATAATGTCCCATTTAATCCACACACAATAATTGACATAGCCCATGGTTCTTCCTATCGTTCATTATCAATCATGATATCCAAATTTAAGATTTCTAAATATGAAATAGTATGTAACTGGATTTTTCTAAATAAAGAATACATTCTTACAATAACACTTTTTTTTATTTACACGGTGAGCCATAATTACAAACTTCCCCGACGCATCTTGAGTAAATGAATGCACCGATGCTTCTAAACAACACACTCGCGGTGGTGGAACATTTGCAAAAAATCTCGTAAAAGAAAATATCGACTATATTTGATAGTAGATAGTTATTTATATTATTTTCAATATTGTTTACACTGGTGTGCTTAGTATATATAGACACACTAGTGCATCCGGTTTTTTTTTTATGAACCGTTGTATGCTGGTTTTTTTTCTTTGGATGTCAAAAGCGTGCATCATGAGAAACTAAAAGCACCAAGGCATTCATATCTGTATGGAACAATTCCATTCTGAAATTATTTACAAAATATCTATCTATGGTGCGCTTCAAGATATGACACCCCAGTGTGTTTAAGTAAATAGCACAATGATGTCCAAAAAATCAAAAATAAAAAATCGACGAATTATTTTCCCATAAAATAAAAACTGAGTAGGAATCTCAATTTTAAAACTATTTCTACAAGGTATTAAAATGAAAACCTAAGCACTATTTCATTATTTTGCTGAAATTTCGAGGGGAGAGTTTTGGGAGAGAGTTATTAGGGATGAGTTTGGAGAAAATAAATTATTCTAAAAATTGAAATTTGTAAGGTATGTTGAATCAAATAAAAACATGCATATTAGAAATTCCAAATATGTAAATATTTACCTTATTTTATTGTTTACATTTTCTTGTTGCTTCCTTTCATTTTACATGGCTACAAAATTTTACATTACAGTTTAAATCCCTCTATTGTTTCACAATTAGGATTTTTACTTTTAGGGATTTTATATTTAATGGGTTTGTAGTTTTATACATATGTTGTTGGTTGTGATGGGACCACTTCTTGCATCGAATCTAAAACCCTATCAGCCATGTTAGTTTTTTTTAATTTATTTAAGAAAAAACACTTAGTTTTTGGTGTGTTCAATATGTGATAATGCAACGGTGCGTGTAAAGTAATAACACGCTGATAATGTCACACTTGTTATTTTTTTTAAATTAAAAAAATATTCTTGCACAGTTGTTGTTGCATTTGAGTTGTTATAATGCGCTGGTGTGTTAATAGTGAAAGAACACGATTTTTTTTAATTTCTGGTGCTTTATAATGAATAAATTGCACTGAAAAAGCATATATGATGATTTTTTAATTATGCTAGGGTTAACGGTGCCTTTAGTTACAACGCGTTGATGCGTTTCGTATGTTGTAACACACTCATATGGCATGTTTTTTTTTGAAGATATGCAATTTTTTGTACGAATACTTAATAAGTTGTTTATTTAATGGTCTAGGATTTTTTATTGATAGAAAATGCATGATAACGGTTCAATTAGCAACAATTCTAGTTGAAATGATGGGAGCAAATCCAAAGTTGCAAAGAAGGAAAGTTCTTTGTAAATTTGGTATCAAATTTAGATTTTGAATTATTTGTGAATTTAACTAATATGTGTTGGTTAATGTCTCACATGTAGAGGCAAAAAATGAGGAAACTCAATAAGATTATTTGCAATCTAATCACAGAAGATAATAAAACCTTGATGGAAAGTTGTTGAGGGAACAAAAGACTTCTTGAAAGAAAGCATGAGATTTGGTTTTGAAAGATTGTGTATCATTCATGACTCCATTATTTCTCTCGATTTCTTTTTTCAATTTACATTCATGTATATTATATATTTTAATTTTCATTATTCCTATCAATGTAGATATACTCATTGCACTTTATATTTATGTTTGTAGATGGAATTTGAAGAAGAGGAAAACAATCGATGCAATAAACAAAACATTCAGCAAAATAAGCCAAGTCATGCAAGTGACTCAAGAACATACAACAACTCTAGTGAAGAATGACAATCCATATATTTTGGATGTTAATGAAAGTTATTGTATATTCTGAAATAATTGTTTAGAGTTAAAATTAGACATTTTAATGTATAATGTATTGGACATAGTTTCCCAATCGAAAGAAGAAGGTTTACCAATAATTCTAACAATTACATGCACGTTGACATTTTGATTATTGTGGACTCTATGTTTTTCTATTTTGTATGATGAGGGAACTCTTTTTGATATATAATAAAATGAAGATTTTTATTCTATTGCATTCTTCAATGTCGTGAAATGCTAAATCGGTAATGAAATATATGGATTATTATATATTGGAATAGATTAAAATTTTATGATAGAATAAATTAATCCAAACACCATATCCAAAAGAAATAATAAAAATTCAAATGAATACTATTATAAACAATATCTCAGTTTCTAATGAATAATGAACTATATATGTATATATATATATGTTAACCCAAAAAAATTGCTCATATAGCCTACACCATACAAAGACATCCATTTCCTATCTCATCCTACCCTGACACCCTGTTTAGCCTATGTTTTTCTCTCAAAAGCTCAAAAATAATTAAAAAGGGCTTAAAAACCCACAAAAGAGCCAAAACAGCTCCCAAAGGAGCTAAAAGGTTCACAAGGGAGCTAAAAGGTTCACAAAGGGGCTAAAAATCCTAAAATGGCTTAAAAACCCCAAAAGAGCTAAGAAATAAGTGAAAAGGGCTTAAAACCCTAGGTAGGGCCCAAAACCCTAACCAAGGGCTAAAAACCCTAAAAGTTGAGAAAACCTATAAATCGAGGGGTGGGGGTCCCCATCACACACATGATTCCTCCTTCCTGTCATTATAATTCCTGTATGAATACCTTCAGAGACATTTCACTCTCAAGCTATTCATCCCCCAAAACTCCATTCCTCCATTTTCTCATTCCCCTGGTTTGTTGAGTAAAAAATTCACCCAATTCCAGCCTGTGGAGAGGTATTTTCTGAGTTTGGGGATGGTGGCCCCCTTCCAAACCGGATCGAAAGGTATACTATTACATGTTTGTTTTTTCAATTTGTAGATTGTATATTGTAGATGTTTAATATTTGTTTTGTGTTCTAACAGTTTGTTGCAGCTCATTTCTTCATCCATTTGACTCTACCCTTTCGTCCTATAGACGGAAGGGAGGTGCATCTGCACGTAGCTAGGGATTTTGTCCAGCTACAGTTTGGTGACTCCGTCGGGTCAATCCCACAGGATATTTTGGGATTTAATAGTTTTTTGAAGGTTTTGAATAGTTGATTGGTCATTTCCTTCAAGTTTTCTTTCATTTTTTTTCCTAATCGATCCCTCTTGAGGCCGATCTGATCCTGTTCGGACAAAATACCAGTTACTGTTGGCCATTCTCGATTTCATTTTTATTTTTTCCAGCTTTCGGTCCCAGATGCCTATTTTGGGCTGAAAGGAGCGACCCAGTCGCTTATTCAGCCCCGAACAGAGTGACCTAGTCACTAGTTTGGCCATGATGGGAGCGACCTGCCTCTTTAGGCTCAGTCGATGCTTGGTTAGCCCCAGAAGCGACCCAGTCACCCATTCAAGCCTGATAGGTGCAACCCAGTCTCCTATTTGACCCTGAAAAGAGAAACCTTCCTCTTGGGTTTCCTGTCACTGATGTTCAGACTGTCTATGCGGCCTAGTCGCCACTGTCTAGCAGCCAGAAGCGACCTGTGTTTTCTGCAAGGATTTTTCCATTCAGTTGCTTGTATTATTAAACTATTTACAAATACAAGTATGTTTATTATTATTCGGTTAAGTTTCTACAAGTTTATTTCATTATCTTAAAGCTTAGTTGGAAATTAACCCCCTTGCCCAACCCTTCCTCCTCTATTCAATCATCACCCTCCGGGGTATTCTGAGATAAGACGAAGCATTGAGCAAGTATAGTAATAGGAACCTGTCATTTATATTTATCTAATCCACTAAAAACAAGTGTCTTGGAAGCTAGAGGGAGTGGAAACTATTGGGGGTTTCACGGCGTTCACATCCTCCCTGTTGAGCAACCTTTCATTTAAGGAGTGACATGTGGATCTACGGGTAGGATTGTTCCCACTTTGATGAGAGCCCAACACTCCTTCTTGGCCTAAGAGGGATACAAAACAGGGCAGTCACACTATGGATTAGCATTTTACAGTTTTGTTAGTGCACTTTAGTTCTATTTATTTTACTGGGTCATATGTTACAGGTTGAGTTTCCCATTTCCTAAACTGTGCAGAAATTCCTGTACTATTTTCTTATGACATGATTAACAAATAATAAAAATAAACAAAACTCATAAAAAAAGTACACACACAACCATACCATATAATTCAACCAAACTCAGTTCATGACCACGATCGAGCCTTTAAAAGTAACCAATTTACTTTAATTCAAATTTTGCAGTTTGAGGACATAAGTCCCTAATTGCCATAACTACAAGAAGTACTTGGGATCCGCCCTAAAACTCACTATGAGGAGTACCGCAGGAACCCCAAAGTAGCTGGCCAACGAGAGGAATTACCAAGCGAAACGGGCAATGACCCCTACCGATTGACTAGAATGCATGCGAGGAAAAATCCAAGAGCTATCTTTTGGTAGTCTTGGTGTCTGAGTGACCACCTGTAAGCCAATAGGAAGCCATTAAACTGGGGTTCAATTTTCATTACCGGACACTGTCAAACAAGCACCATCGATCCACCATGCTCTTCCTCACGCCTTAGAGGTGATCCACCTCAGTTCGGGTCTTTATACCATCACCGTCGAGGCCACCCTCAACAGTCCTCCTCACTATTAGAAGGCCATATGGCCTCTTATTCTAACTCATATTCCTACCAATCTGATCCAAACCTACACACAACACCATCTAGCCCCATGGATGGCATGAATCCTCATCCCTTCTTCGGAGGGGTAGTTTGCAGCGGACCCATGTCCATGCCTCACATTACCACCATAATCACGGCTAGTGTCCCTAGCACCGCTACAAATTCCATGGTGAGAATGAAACCCACTAGTAGTGGGACCACACCAACCCCCATCCTTACCACTATCCCACCTTTAATACATGGGGGCAGTGGCCCTCTAATTACCACTGTCCCACCTTTCATACATGGGGCCAATGTCCCTGTGATTACCATTGTCCCACCTTTCATACATGGGGCCAATGTCCCTGTGATTACCATTGTCCCACCTTTCATACATGGGGGTAGTGGCCCTATGATTACCATAGTACCACCTCTCATACGTGGGGGAAGCAACCCTTCCACCACCATCCCAACTATCCCCCTTGCGGGAAGCCAACTTCAGGTGCCCCCAGCCATGCAAGGACATCACGTTCCTACAAATTCCAGCACCATCATCAACCCCTCCCACACTAGTATTGGTTCTAATATCCCATTCATGGCATGTCTCAACTTTCCTAATTTGGCTAGATTAACCGATGACCCAATCTGCCACCAACCCCACTGGCCTCCCATGCCAACTAAACTCCCATCAGACATTCTAAAGTTTGAAGGGAAGGCAAGGGAGTTCCCCCAAAACCATATCATGACGTTTCATATATTGTGCTCATCAAACAACATTATGGATGATTCGATCAGACTCAGGTTGCTCCAGTGCACCCTCACATTTGCCGCAACCAAATGGTACATTGAGCTTCCTCGAGCCTCCCACCTGGGATTCAATGCTTTAACCTTCATGTTCCTGTAGTATTTCCAACTCCCCATCCACTATGATGAGGGCATGGAGATACTCCTATATTTCCACCAAAACACATCAACTCACATAACCCACCACATCCACGAGTGGCGGCGATGTCGAAGCTTGTGCAAGATTCAGCTGGAAGACAGAATCTTCCTTGATTGGTTTTTAAAGACCTTGCTACCACCCATACCCAAGGACATCACTTTTGAATGCCCTCAATTAGAGGAAGAATCCATCTTGAAGGCCCAACGATTTTCCTTGATCTATGCTTAGTCAGGATACCTATACACCATCCTCTCTGATGCTCCCCATGCCAGTACCTCTCACCACGACGTACTGAGGGAATCCTATGTTGAATATGGCATCATAGGTTATGTCTCTAAACATCCACAGTGTTGTGCAATACCTCCAATAATTCCACCGCACCCAAGCAACACACCAAGCATTGTGCAACAAAACCAAGCTCTCGACTACTCAAGTATGATGGCTCAGTCTAGAGCCACAACCTCCTACACACATCCCATGCCACCGCAACATTCCCATGCACCAACTTGGACAACACAATAATATTTGGGACTAACAACCTAGTTCGTAGCCCCTCCGAACCCTTTGGTCTACTATGCACCAACTATACCAACCACTCTAGGCCTCACCCCAGCTCCACCAACACCCATGGGACAAGGTTTTTCTCTATAGAACCGTCCCAACCAACCTTCCCCCAATAACCAACAAGGGCAAGGAATCTAAAACCGAGCTAGGAATCAGGGTAACAACCAACCACCAAGAGACACCCAACAGCTAAATCCTCCCAACAAAATTGAAGCAAACCAACCGAATCCAAACCCACAACAACCCAACCCACCTAGATGAAACGCTCCTTTACAAACCAACTAGCCCTGCAAACTATGTGACGTCCATGGTAATTATACGCACGAATGCCCCTTCATGGGTTGCACTAAGCAGGTTCTTCAGAACAAATCTCAGCACGGTGTCAATGCGGTAATTCAAGATCAACCTAATATAGCACCACTAGCCCCTCCACCCATGGTGATCCAGAACTCATTATGACTCCAAGGAATGGTAGCAGCCACAGCTATGCCTCCACCTACTCCAGAATCTCCCACCGCACCCCCTTCTACAAAGACAGGTGTTCATCACCTTCTAGCCATGACAACTAAAGAGATCAACTTACAAAATCGGCAAAATTAGTATGGATCCACTACCGAAACCACTGACCCATCAGTGGCATCCACGTCCAACACAACCAACATACCTCTTCACTTACCCCAACTCCCCGCTGATGGGGCAACCCAGGGACCACGATTCCCTATGCAGTGAATTTCCAACAATGCCACGGCTAGAGCCACGGTGAACTATAGCATCGTTGATGACTTGGCCTAGTCACCTATGGCCATGTCTGCTCTAGAAGTGCTGAGAACATGCCTACCACAACAAAAGGCATTGATAGCCACACACGGCGCCGTAGATCTCTCAAATTCCAAATTGATTACTTTTGATTTGGAAAACGAAGAGCCCAGAATGCCATCAACCATTGTTTTCCATATTTCGGTATCAATTTAAAATTTGGTTGTGCATCGATGTATTATTGACTAAGGGGAATCTACTTGTGTCATGTCGACGTTGGTCTGGCAAAAACTCGGATCCCCCCTACTCCAACCATCCACCACTACACTACGCGCTTATGATGGACACCCCACAAAATCTGAGGGAATCCTTCCACACGTCCCCATATCATTAGCCAGAAAACAATGTTGATCGACATAGAAGTTGTCAATGCGAAGATGGCTTATAACCTTGTCTTTGGAAGGAGTTACTTGTATGCTATGAGAGATGTGGCATCCACTATTTTCCTCTTCATTATGTTCCTTCATTATGGGAATATTGTGACGATGGACCAACTAACTTACCATGATCCACAAGGGCCAACCGCACTAGCCAATGTTATCCCTACTGTTGACACTGCCTTCAACAGTGTGGATACCCCCTGATTGTTGGAAGTATGCCCCGAGTTGTTCACCGACACCTCCATGATGACTTCCTTCCCCTTGGTACCACCTCCACTGGCACCAAGAGAGACTACGAATTTATGCATTCTCTCATCCAGCACTGTTGCATGCAAACCCCACCCGCAGCCACAGCTCCATCTGCAGCCACAACCCCATCTGCAGCCACAACCCCATCCGCAGCCACAACACCATCTACAACCACAACCCCATCTACAGTCACAGCCTTAAATGCAGTCACTAGGGAATTACTGGGGCTCTCTCCCAGTCCATACAATTCCCTTCCTTTTCCCCTCACCTAAAATTGTGAGTAAGCCAATGATGGCTACTTTGAAGTTACCCAATTTCACATTAGGGATCCCTGTGTGGTACCTCAAACCACCTGCACAACCTCCAATGCTTCAAGTCATGTTGAATCCCATTCAACCTATTGCATTTGAGATGCGCCCCCCTCCTAGCCCATAAAAACTACCCGATGCACCTGCACCAACCCCACCTCACCCAAAGAGGGATAGGGGGGGGAAATGCAGAAGCGTCAACTGAACCCCAATAGACTCCACCATGCACTGTGTGTGATGTGCAGGGTCACACAACCCAAAATTGTCTTGATATTCCCATACTCCGCATACAATTAGATGCCATGGATACAATAGAGAACATCCTGGTGGTTATCCTCCTGAGTGGGACAACAGTAAAAAAAATTCTTTGAGGACAAACCATGCATGTTCCCTCTGCGGATTGTATGGACATTATTCTCACCACTGCCAAGACTTGGTTGAGTTCTGAACTACCCTGAGTAATATCCGAAAACATTCCCTTGAATATGATATCACTGTTATTGAGGAAATCCACCCTCCCACTCCTTCCTTAGATACCATGACTATTTACATGATGTCCAGCTCCACAGAACCTCTTATCTCTGCAACCATTGACGATCCCTCAGATATGTCCCATCGTTTATTCTGCAATGATAAGGATATACTCGAAGGCTTAACCACTCTTGAATACCCTTGGTATGACATGCACCACCACTCATGCTTCATTCCCTAAGAACCTGTGTCTTCGCCTTATCAGTTTTCAGTTGAGACCAAGGATTTAATCCTTGGGAAAGTTGACTAGTTCAAAGACCCCATTCCGACACCTGATGATTTTGAAGAGGGGAACATGGCCAATATCTCACCTACCATCAAGGTCAACATCTCAACCAATATGGATATCATTGAGGAGATTACACTGGGGAAATCCTGATCCTCTGAAGAAGTCGTTACCTACAAAGCACTTTTTCAAGAGTTTCATGACATCTTTGCTTGGTATTATACTAAGATGTCGGGGTTGGATCTGTCCATTTTTTAACACCATATCGATACCTGGCATGACGTGGCACCCGTTCATCAAAAACAATGGCCCATCCATCCTTCCAAAGCTGTTTCAGTCAGATCAGAAATCGAGAAACTGTGCACATCCGGTTTCATCTATCCCATGACATACGCCACTTGGGTTTCCAACACTGTTCTCATGAACCAAAAATAGGGTACCATCTACATCTATACGGACTTTCACGATTTGAATTTCACTTGTCCAAAATACAAATCCCCAACACCGTTCATTGATCAGATCATTGATGCATGCCCCGTAGATGAGGTCTTTTCCTTCATGGATGGGTTTTCTGGATACAATCAAATTCAAATATGGGAGAAATATCGTTACAAGACAACGTTCACATCCCCTTGGGGCACATTCTCCTACCAACTGATGCCCTTTGGACTGAAGAACCCTAGATCCACCTTCCAACACGCCATGATGTATTGCATCCATGACTTGGTGAACATTATATTGGTTTATCCTAATGACCTCACTGCTCGGTCACGGAAGTGAGCACAACATATAGATGACTTGCGACAAGTATTTCTACGCTGCCACAAGTACAAAATCCACTTGAACACCCTCAAGTGCATTTTGTGTGTCCCAATGGGCCATTTGCTTGTGTTAATCATGTCCCACAAAGGGATAACGGTTGACCCCCTTAAAGTTCAAGCTATTCTTGATATTCCTTCACCACAAAATCTACGCCAATTGTAGAGTCTTCAAGGCAAGGCCAATTTCCTTTGCCGCTTTGTACCAGAATACATGACGAAATCCCATGGTTTCTTGTGTCTGCTTCGTTCCAACATTTCATTCATTTGGGATCAATAGGCACGAGAATCATTCGACACGCTCAAACAAAATCATGCTTTTGCACCCGAATTCAACCGAGACTTCATCCTTTATGTATCGGCCTCGAAAAATTCCATTGCTAGAGTTTTGGTGAAGGAAGACAATGCTCGCCAAGAGCACGTGATTTATTATGTTAGCCAGAAACTGACAGGTCCCCCTTTGTGATATTCACCTGAGGAGACAATGGCCCTCACCGTCGTATTCTCGTTCCAGAAACGTTGCCACTACCACGGGGGATTCACCTTGTTGAGCAATATCTTATCACGTTCATTCATAAAGGGGTTTTTTAATTGTGAAAAATAAGGTCAATATATTGTAGGTATTCAGGGGCGGGGAATAAGGTATGGGGGGTTTATAGGTTTTGTGGGGTATAAAAAGGGGGTTCTAGTAAATAATAATAATAGAATGTAAAAATAGGGGTTTTTAATTGGAAATATCTATTTGGAGGGGTGCTAAAAATATATATTTTTGTAAGTAATTATCAATATCTAATGAAATTAGGGGTATTCTTTAATATCCCATGAATGAAGGCGTTATGACATAGTTTCACTAAGTGAAGTCCATGTGGCCACTACATTATCACAAACCATACTCGAGTAGTGGCCAATTCCAACCCACTGTGGTACCTCTCGAGCCTTCGCCTCCTACAAGGTTGTACCGACAAGTGGGTAGTCGTCCTCCAAGAATTCGACTTGGAGTTTGTTTCCACAAAAAGCACCAAGGCACTAGCACTAGCTACACTAATGGCATACCTGCCCTCGTTAAATTAGAGGAAATTTCAAACGAAAATGGGCCTTTTAACCCTCATTCAAATTCCGTGTCATCATGTGTTAGCCAATGAAATTGCTTTAAATTTGAAATATTGTATAGGTCTTAAACACCTTTTTAGTATAAATTTGGGGATAGGTATCATAAAAAAAATACTTTTTGGTTTGTATTTTCAACATATCTCCCTATGTTTTTACTCAAATTTCAATTGAGAGAGCTCGTTGGATGCAAAATTAAATTCTGCATCCAACGAGTACCCACTCGAAATACTTTTGACAAACCCTGCTACCCCAAAAACAAAAAATACCTAAAAAATGTGATGATGATGTCATCGTCACGTTTTTTCAAGTATTTCTTGTTTTTGGGGTAGCGAGGTCCATTAAAACTATATTGAGTGGGTACTCGTTGGATGTGGAATTTAATTTGACGTCCAACAAGCTCTCTTGATCAAAATTTTAGGAAAAACACAGGGAGATGTGTCGAAAATACCAACAAAAAAATAGTTTTTTTCTTTTCTTCCTCCAAAATTAATAATTATTATTTTATTATTTTAACTATTATTTTATTATTTTCCTTTGGAGGCCCATTTTGAGTTGAAATTTTTTCTAATGGTCCACCCCACCACCACTCAAGGTTGACCTTCATGACGAGTTCTTATTCGTCATCTCCATGGAAGACCCTTGGTATGGGGGCATTCTCTTGTACTTGCGCACCTAGAAGTTTGAGGCTCATTTAAGCCGCGAAGACAGATGATGCATCCAAAACCAAGTTGCTCACCATATCCTTATTGGATATTTCCTTTACCGTCAAGGCATCAACACCATACTACGTCACTTCCTCACCCATGACGATACTGAACAAGTCCTTAACAACTGTCAAAATGGAGCTTGCGGTGGCCACCTCTCCCATTTGGCAACTGCTCAAAATATTCTACATGCCGGCTATTTTTGGCCTTCAATTTTTTTTTATTGCATCAAGGTAGTCAAACACTGTCGCAACTACCAGCTCTTTTCCCCAAAAGAAAGGACTCCCCTCGCACCTCTGCATCCCATGGTCACAGTTGGTCCCTTCTACAAATGGGAGATTGACTTCATGAAGATCACTCCTACCTCGATCGGTGGCCATAAATACATAATTGTCACTGTCGATTACATCACTAAGTGGGCCCCACCCTGTTTATAGGCCTCATTAGTCCATTTTTCTTTCGAGCACCGCAACGCCATCTGGAGTCCGTTTCGGACGTCATTCGCACCATTGGTTTCAATTTTACGCCCTTTATGTGTTTATAAGACCATTGTCTAATGTTTAATACTTGATTTTCCATACCATTTTGCAGAAGTCATCATTTTGCATGCATTTGTCACATAACTGTCTTCAGACTTGTACTCATCACACTTTCATTTGAGTACTCTATATGTAGTCTAATCCGCCACCTCGAGCTGGTACGGTATGTTTTCATATGATTTTCTAGACCTTTTTCCAAAATTCACCTAGATTTGCACGCTTTTCCACAAACCTTCCCGTGCATGTATTAGTGTGTTCAAGAGACATCCTCTCCATTTGTGCAGCACAGTTAGTCACCTTTGACCATTTTTCACTGTCCCACCACAGGGAAACATGTGTGCCCATGGCTTGTTGACCACAATGGATTTTCTGCTAAGCTCTTTTTTGACTCCTAAATGAATGAAAATTTCATCGAGCACATTTTCTTCCTTTCCTGCTCGTCAAAGTATGGGAAACGGTGTCTACATAGTATCGTTTATCTCCTTTTGCAGACTGTATAGATTATCATATGAAAAGGACCACCTCTGCATACTCAAGCCAGGAAAATTTCCCTTTGCATCCTTTTATGCTTTCTCAGGCATTGGGACCGAACTCTACGAAAAAGATCACCATGGCTTGTCTTTAAGCTCTTTTCCATCCTTCTCATCAAGAAAAGATCACCGAGGAAACTTGGTTTAGTTCATGCTCGTAAAAGTATTTGAATGATCGTTCAGTCAGTACAGGTTTGACCTTGTCCGTCCTGATTGGACTGCCAATGGTAAAGAAGTATCTCATCCCCTAAACAAGATGGGTGAGCTCTCTTATGTACACTTTTAACCTTTTTCGGGAACATGAGACTATCAACAAAAAATAGACCCCATTGGAGTCTTCTTCATGCTTTTAGACTCTCTAAAATTGAAAGCACCATCAAGCATTTACTTTCTTGGGCTCACTAAAAATCTACGAGATCGTGCCACAATGGTGTGTCTAGTTGCCACCCCATGTGTTGCATTTTGGTAGTATTCCCTCTTTTGGGTCACCTTTGTTTAGAGTATTCTGCGATGAGTCTTCCTTAGATTCCATGAATATCAAACATATTATCTACCCCACCCCAACTATTTCCCATCTGGAGTTACATTCACGGTATAACAGTCATGATCCCTCTCCCTTGAGTCAGTTTCATTTGCTGCTAGGTCAACCCCATCACCGTACTCTGAACAAAGGAAGTTTGAGTCCGTCGTGATTCCCTACCCCTGTTTCCCCACTTAGTGAGTCAGTCCCCAGATTGTCCCACACTTTTTTTTATTACCCTCGTGCTTCTGGTCAAGGAAACATCATTGCCTTGGTCAGTTGCAGGTCTCCCTCTGTAGAAGACAACACATCTATTCCAGAGGATAGAACTAGAGGTCCCTATATCATGGTTTCATTAACCCCATTGATGATTTCCTTGGACCTCTTGAGAGGACTCCTTAGTGCCTCTCGAGATGGTTGTATCTCACGTGCTCAACTTCAGCCACATCATCGCACCATTGAGATTCGTACAGGGTATTGGTCGATGCAGTATTTGGTCGAAGACCTCGGTTGTCACCTGAATCTAGCACATTGGTGAGTCTATTAATGTTTTTATGTCCCTTATGATTTTCAGGTTGCATTGGAGACAATGGTGATAAGCCCCCATAGCAGTGCTTCTATTTAGATTCATGGTTTATGTGGCATATGGTACCTTGAACACTCTGACTCTCCGTCAGTGAGTCCTTACAGTGATGTCAAAATTCTAGATCCAACAAGTCATCAGTTGTGAAGATATGGCATTCCATGAGAATTCCATGCTTCCGATGTATAAGTTCTTCAGATCACTATTGTATTGAGCCTCTCATTGACGAAACCATTATGTAACAACATTTGTACATGATTAGCTCTTGTGTTTAAGAGCCTTGATCGTGTTGGGCACTCTATATGCAAGTTAATTAAATCCAACATACAGAATGTTCAATATAAATTATCAACCCAAGAAAGTCTTCTTGTTGCAAAGATAATTTTACATTGTATGTGCTTAAACACTAAGTATTTGATACTGTTGAATAAACTATCCTACCTTCCTGTTCATCCCAACTCTTCCCATGATTAACTTAATCTAATTTACCTTCTTAAGAATGAAAAATAACAAATACCTTCTTACAACCTTGATCTAGAAATAAAAGATTCAGAAAATAAACATCTAGATTTACTTTTGCAGAAAGTTAAATCTTGAATTACCAGGCCATCTAAATATCCATTATAACTATCTCAATCCGACTTGATTTAGAAATCAAAAATGCAGAAATCGAACTCAACAATTATAACTATGAATGGATTGAATTAGCGAAATTCAAGAAAGACATCAATTGAAAGAAACTAGGGATGAGCTCGACTGTTATAGCTACCACACAAGTGCATAAGGAAAATTAGTCTACACAGTCGACTATCACACCAATCTACTGCAACTCACAAGAAATGCAATTACTTATCAATTGAGGAAACACAAAATAAATCATTACTGTTGTAGCTGTTATAAAATAATTCATCTACTGTAACATCCACACCACCTGACAGAGAAGATAAATACCTAACTAACTCGGCGATATCTGTAGGAAGGCGAACCTAGCCTTCAAACAGAGACGCTAAAAACTACCCCAAGTTAAAACACAGAAATCAAAAGAATCATGCTCCTTGTATTAGATGATGGAATGAAAGTACAGTCTCTGTCACAACTTATACAATATGATAAATTATTTTCCAACCCTTGGCTCTGGATACTCCCTAATATTTATACATTAATCTTCATAATTTCTATCCACTAATATCGGGTAGCCATGAAGATCTAAGATCTTCAGGCTTCCGTATTACAATGCGTTGTTACAGCTGTGGTGAAACAGAAGCAAAGAATATAGGAAGTTTGTTGCATGATCTGATAATGAAATAACAGAACCAAATCAAGAATTACTCTGTCAGTTGTATCTACCCTTGAATAATGGCGTGCTACTGAACCGAGTCTGTTGCAGCTTGCATAGGATGAGGATCTTTGACCGTGTTTCACCTGCAAAGATAGATTTTGTGGGCACAGTTGGCAATAGATATTCGTTTCTTCTAGAATATGCTTGACCTAATACACCTGTATCCTTAACGCTTTGAACAATCTTCATAAAATCCAATTTATTAGCATAATTCAAGAGGTAAAGCCCTGTTTATTACAATCATAAGTATTAATAAGATAAAACAATAAGTAATCAGACCTATTAGGAATCAGGGCTTTACTGAAGGAAAAAAATATGTTAGGTGCATGAAAATAGGGTAAGATAAGGCAAAAAGAGTATATCAAGTGTGGTAAAAAAGGGGTCATTTCTGGGCCCAACATCTCCCCCCAATTTTCCTGTTGCATGTTCCTATGTAAAAATCTACATTAGTCTGAATCTGAATCTGGCCTTGTACTTTGTTCATGGAGAGATGAAAACTTATAAGGGAGCTCAGGTGATACCTGTGTTTCTAGAAATCTGTTGTAAGCAACCCAATATCTCCAACATTGTTCTTCTTCTGCCTTTGTCAAAAATAAATATTCCATATATGGTTTTGTTGGCCACCAGATAAGAGGAAATTTGAACTTGAGTCCCAGCCAATTAGCTCCACACTTCCTTATACAACCTACATATCCTTCGACCCTTGAAATATCATGTTTAAAGTTTTTGAAATAGTAAGGGTCCCTATTCTGTAGTGATAAAGGGGAAGCCTACCATCTATGCTTACTGCCTTGCAAAGCTAATTGTTGATGCATGGTAATTTGGCCAAGACACTTGGAGATGACCCTTTCTTGAATTTCAACTATCTGTTGGGTCTTGATGGAATATGTAAGCCTTTGTTGCTGCAGAGCAAGGAGAAGGAGAGGGGACTAAGGCTCACTCCGAACCCAAATATTAGTGCTGGCCTCATTGTGAGAGTAGGTCTGGAAAGATCCTGTCCACTACACCCGATTGCTGACAAAAGAGGAAAAATATATTAGATGAACATCTCCAAGGTAAGGGGAAGGGTTCGAATGGTGGTCCAAGGGACAAGCCATTTCATGCAGGTAGAGTTCACGGAGCAGGTTCTTCTCAATGAAATTACTTTCCATAAAAGTTTCCAGAAAATGGGTTGAGGTTTCCATTTCATAAGGTCTCCCCTCCTTTACTACTTTCAATTTAAACCAAATAAATTGTTCAAACAAAAATACAGGGTAAGAAGAAGATGGTGCTCTGGTGCTTAGAAATTCTTGGTAAAGAGTATATAGCTCATCCTTCTCTACCTGCATATATTTGAACTTTTTCAACTCCTTCAATTGTTTCTGTATCTCTTCCCATCGTAATTTCTGGAACATCAATTCTTCTGCCCATTTCTCCCTCAGTTCTCTGAAAGTCTTTTCATGATCAACGAGGGGGATCATTCCTTCTTGATACTTATCCACTCGCCTCTTCCATTTCTTCACTTCCATTTTTAATAGTGAGAGTTCTTTTATTATCCCCTCGATTCTTTCATCTCCTGCATTTTCGTCATCATGAGAGTCTATATTGACAAAGTTCTGGGAGATTTGAGTGCATATCATGCCATTTGATGTTTCAACTTGAACATTCTACATTGGGAGTGTAACAGCTTCTTCTATCAAGGTTTCAATAGTCTCTACCTACATAAGCACTTATGCAACCACTCTTGGGGATGCTGGTTCTTGTGTAACATCATCTTCTTTTTGAATCTCTCCTTCTTCAACTTTAGCCTATGTGGGTACTTCTGCCATTAATTCTGAGGATGTTGGTTCTTGTGTGACAACAACCTTTTCTTGAAATTCTCTTTCAGCAACTTCAGCATTCAATTGTGAAGAGGTTCGTTATTGTGTGACAACTTCTTCCTGAATTTCAATTTCCACATCTTATTGAGTCTCAGCTACAACTATTTGAATTTCAGTCATGGCTTTGATAGGGGGTTGCAAGACTAATGGTTCTTATGTATCAGTGTCATGTCCCCCCATTTCTTCATGCTGCTAGAGTTTCTCTTGAGTTACGTCCATATCTCTCGAAAGATAATACTATTCCCCAAATACCTCGGTGTCCCTTGATGACTGTGACTGCATCTGTTCATCTTCTCCCAGCTCCACATCAAGGATTATGTCCACCGCAGGATCAGTTGTTCTTGTTTGAAATGGAGCTTCAGCAAGGATTTCTGAGGATGTTGGTTCTTCTGTAACAACATCTTGATTGACTTCAGTATCTTCCTGTTACTGGGACTCCTCCACTAGCTCTATATCCTGAGATGGTTCTGGGGTCACAGTCAAGAATTCTAATTTTGGATCAGGAATTACCTCAATCTCTGGTTTAACTGATTCTTTTTAAATGGCAGATTCAACAAAAATTTCTGAAGGCGCTAGTTCTTTTGTGAAGCACTCTGATTGGATTCAATATTCCCTATATTATGCTAATCCATCAATTCTAATTGTTGAGGATGTAATTTCTTAGCTTCTTCCAATTCTATATCAGGGATTGGTCCTACTTTTGGTTCATCTTCTTTCCTTAATTCTACATCAGGTGCTTCTTGTTCTTCTTTAGCTACTGGTGCAGGATTTTGGGTCTCAAATGCAAGCACTATGATTGTGTAACTTGATTGAATAAAACTTTCCCTAGATACAGGGAAGACTACTTTCTCCACTTCTTCATCATCCTTAGCAAGAGATGAGCCTTCTAACTAGTTTGCAGCTTCTACCAGTGTGTGCAACCTTCTATCTATCTGTTTCTTACATACCTCGTTCCAATTTTCCAATTCTTTCTGAAAAAATTGCACTTCTTCCTTTAGTAACCCATTTTCATACAAAATCCCCTCAAGTTGAGGTTCTTCTTCAATAAGATCCTATGGAGCATTGTTTGTCCTTGGTCTCAAAATGGGAAATTCAATGTTTTCCTCAATATCTGCCCATTTTGCTCGCACTGCTTTAGCTGCTGTGACTGACCTCGTTCTCTTTATCCACACTGGTCGAGATTCTTGTGTTTCTTCTCTTCCTTTGAGGTACAAGGGTTTCCAACCCTGCAGTAGATGTAGAGGGAATATTACTTGTTTCAGCATCCTCTCTTTCCTCTACCATCTATGTTTCTTCTTCTATTAAAGTTCCCTTGCATTTAGAAGAGGATTCAATGGTGAGGAATTTTGTATTCTCTTCTACAACCACAACTCCCACAGCTTCAGCTTCAGCTGTCATAGCATCCAATGCTGCTCCAGCTTTGGCTTTCGCTGCTAGAGGTCCTAAATTCTCTATCTCCTCTATAGGGTTTTCTACTGCTACACCTTTCGCTGATTCTTCCTCTTCTTCTGATTTTGTCTTAGCTCCCCCCGCAACTAAATTGGAGGGACTTCGGTCCTTCTGCTCTTCCTCCAATTGGACATTCAACAGAAGTGTAGGTGCCCTTACTTCTCTGATGGGAATCTCAGGCAAAGGTATAGGTTCCCTTACTTCTCTGATGGGGATCTTAGGGAAAGGTATAGTTCCTTGGGCTATCTGAGGTTGGTCAGTAAATTGCTCCCATGTTTGATTTCTCTGAGCTAGGGCCCTTAAGATTAAAATTTTATTGAGGCCATGATGGGTAAGGGAAGAATATGGATGCTTAGCTACTTTGACAAAGCCTTCCATGTGATGCAGGTCTTTAAATAGAAAAAATGGAACATTAAGTAGATTTCTGTGGTGTAAATGAGGCAGCAGTGGGAACTCAGAATAAAAGACATTCTGGTACCTACCTTTGCAGGTGATATACTTCTTAAGCAAGATGGCCACTTAGTCCCATAGGCGAGGAAATGAATTTAATTCTATCCCCCGTCTTGATGGATGCAATTTTCACCTGCCACCAAAAAGCCTTGTACTACCGTAGCATTGGGAGTTCTTCTTCCAAACCAAGCACTTCCTACCTGCAGAATCCCGGTAACCTTAGCTACAATCGCCTCAGAAACTTCTATCCACAAACCTCTAACCTTTGAGTAAGTTTATGTAAGGTTTAAGGAAAACTGTAGAGCAGTCTCACGATGAAAACCATTAAGATGTTGGAAAAACTCAGTCCAGCCCACGACTTCAAAGATAGCAAAAACTTCAGCATTATTTCATAGTGCCTGCGTGTTTGGAGGTTCATGCTAGGCCAGGATACCCATGTTATATTTCTTTCTAACGTCTAGTATCAGCTTAGCAAATTAAAGGATCCAACAATGGATATTTCAGCACAGGACATGCACGAACATCGGAGGTTAAAGTTGGAAAATTTGGAAAGTTTAGCATAGAGTCATTGGTAATATTTTTACCCAAATTAGGAAAGGGTGGTGGTTGTGAAATAAATTTGAGTAACCATTAGATCGTGGGAATGGACAGTTAAACAAGTACAGGTGTAACAATAGATATAAAAAGGTAGGTATGATTAATTCTATCAAATCTACTTAATGCTTAATCGTGTAAATAACTAGAACCGTACATTAGTAATTGTGGGATGAACCGTAACTTCTTAGAGTAATACAGCGTATCAATGTGGCCTTCAAATTTAAATATTATTGTGCACGTACTACCATGATCCTTCTCCTGTCAAACCAAAAGTTGTCTTGTCGATCATGACGGAATAATAATTAAAGCTGTGAAGTCATCCTGAATTGGAAAAATCATGAGCGATAGAAATTCTGGACAAATTTGAAGGATTTACAGCCCAACAGTGGAAAAATCCGAAGGATTTGCAGCCACAATCCATAGTTAAAGTCATCCAAATTACCGAAGTTGCAGCCGCTAAAAAGAGTAAAAGTAGGAAAAATTTCAATGGAGTCACGACTACTACAACAGAAAAAATGGCTGATACTTTACGGTGTTCCAGCTACAGAATGAAAAAATAGGCATGGTTTTACGGTGTTGCAGTTGCGACAGGATGGAAAAATAGGCACAGTTTTACGGTTTTGCAACTACGAAACAGAAAAATAGGCAGGGTTTTACACTGTCGCATTTGCGATGGGACGAAAAAATAGGCAGGGTTTTACGGTGTTGCAGCTGCGATGGGATGGAAAAATAGACAATTTTTTACGATGTTGCAACTACGGTGGGACAAAAAATAGGTAACGTTTTACGGTGTTGCAACTGCGATGGGACGGAAAAATAGGCAAATTTTTCATAGTTGCATCTACGCCGAACTGTTCATCATTCCAATTTTCTCTTGTAAGGATATTTTCTAGAAAATAGAAAATTACGTACGGGCTCATGGTTTTCAGGCCTAGTCATAACCATTGCTCCTTGAATAAATTCTTGCACAGATTCTAAAAAAAACAATCTAGTGTAAAGGAAAAAAAAATGAAAAAGAAACTAAGCATTAGTTTATTTATGTAAAAAAAATTTGTGTAGAAATTGCAGCGACTTTCTAAAGATTGATAGGGGTAGAGAAATATTCCTTCCCTTGCTCCAACTGGTATCCTGGATCAGCTGCAATGTATGAAACAAACATGTCCCTCAAAATTGGTTTATGATACAGTCGCAGCCTATGACCGTTAGTGAATAATGGTGCACAATTCTCATCAATGGTGACTAGGAGGACTGTTTTGTTGTCAAATACTTTGTCTATCAAATATGGACCTAACCATATTGTGCATAGCTTACCTTTAAAGTCCCTTTTGAATATTGAATCATATAACAACGCCCAGTCTCCCTCACAAAAGACTCGCTTCTTAATGAACCTGTCATGCCAATTGGATCTTTGTTGCTAAATTAATGATGCCTGATCCATAGCAGCTATGTGTTTTTCCTCAAGTTCATTCAATTGATTCAATCTATTCCTCTCATATATAGTTTCATATAGGTTCACTTCCATGGTTGTCTTCAATGTTTTGATTTCGAATTCAATGGTAAATACAACGCTTTTGCCATACACCAAGTCATAAGGGGAGAAACCTGTAGTATTTCACCACGTAGTACGATATTCCCACAGTGCTTCAGGAAGTTTGTAAGCCTAGTGTCTGCAATGGCTCCTAACTATTTTAGTGAGGATAGGTTCGATAAATTTATTGGTACTTTCCACCTGGCTATTGGCTTGGGGGTGGTAAGGTGAAGTTATCCTATGCTGAATATGGTACTTCTGTAGCAAAGATTTGAATTTGTGTGACACAAATTGTGGTCCTCCATCCGTGATTACTTCCTTGTGTATTCCAAAATGAGTAACTATTTATCCATACAGGAAATCTATTACAGCCTCGTCATTGGCCTTCACCAAAGCCACAACTTCTACCCATTTTGTCATGTATTCGATGAAAACTAGAATGTAAGATTTCTGTTTTGAATGAGGCCCATATGTCAAAAGATTCCACCACCAATTGTGCTAGAAGAGGAATTTCATCCAATCTATTAGGTTGGCCCATTCTTTGATAGTTGTCACAAGGCTAGACATATTTCTTGGCATCCCTGAAAACTGTTGGCCAATAATAACCCATTATTAGGACCTTATGACCTGTTCTTCTGTCTGCAAAATGTCCCCCACATGGCTCATCATGACAGGACTTCAAGATATGGAAGACTTCATCCTCCCTTACACATCTCCAGATCTCAAGATCAGGACCTGTGTAGAAAATATGTCCATCTATCCAGCAATACCTGGCACTTTGTTGAATAATCTTCCTTTTCTCTCTTTTTGATAAGTGTGCCGGAAGCTTAGAAACATCTACATACCAAGGGGAATGAGCTGAAACTGCAAACAAGTGTTCATCTGGGAAAGAATCCTCAACTGGCAGGCTGTTATCACTATTAGTAAAATGAGATAAATAATCAGCAACAACATTTTCTTTCCTAGGCCTATCAATAATGGTAATATCAAACTCCTATAATAGTAATAGCCATCTAGTTATCCTAGCCTTAGTAACTGGTTTGTTCATTAGGTACTTGATGGTTGAGTGGTTAGTGTGTACAAAGGTGGAATACCTAGTGATGTAGTGTCTAAATTTGTTACTGGAGTAAACAATGGCTGAAAATTCCTTCTCTGTAATGGTATAATTGAGTTTAGTAGGGGCCAAGTTCTTCCTGATGTAATAAATTGCATATGGTGCTTGACCATCCTGCTGACCTAATATTGCTCCAATGGCATTGTCAGAGGCATCTGAAGAAATGTCGAAAGGCAGATCCCAATTGGGTCCCTTAACATAGGATTTGTAGATCGTCTACTCTTGAGCTCAGTGAATGTTGTCTAGCATGCATCATTCCAAGCAAATTGTACATCCTTCATCAATAAGGTAAATAAAGGAAAAGTTAGTTTGGAAAAAATTTCTGTAAATCTTCTATAACACCTAGCATGCCCTAAAAAGCTACTTACCTCTTTCTGAGTTCCAAGAGTGGGTATGTTTTCAATCACCCTAATTTTGGATGGATCTACTTGGATACCATCAGCAGAGATAAAGTGCCCCGTCACTACTCCTTCGCTCATCATCATATGGCACTTTTCAGTGCTCAAATATAGTTGCATCTGCTCACAGCGTGTTAAAACCTTTTCCAAGTTTTTCAATGCCTCTTCAAAGTCCATGCCATAAGGGGTAAAATCATCCATGAAAATATCCATACTATCATTAACCATTTCCAAAAATATGCCAATCATAGCTCTCTAAAATGTGGCTGGTGCATTGCATAAGCCGAAGGGGAGCACCCTGTATGCAAAGGTACCTCAGGGACAGGTGAAGGTGGTTTTATCCTGGTCTTTAGGAGCAATCCAGATTTGATTGTACCCGCTAAACCCATCCAGAAAGGAGAAGAACTTATTCCTTGAAAGGTTGTTAAGTACCTGGTCGATGAAAGGCAGGGGAAAGTGATCTTTCTGTGTTTCCTTATTTAGCTCTCTATAATCCACACAAACTCTCCATTTACTATCTTCTTGGGTACTATCACGAGTGGAGACACCCACTCACTATCTGAGATGGGGTATATAAACCCTACTTCCAAGAGTTTTTGAATTTCTTCCTTCACTATGTCCATAAGATTGGGGTTCATCCTTCGTTGAGGATGACACATAGGCTGGGAGTCACTTTTGATATAAATGTGGTGGGTGAACAAATTAGAAGGGATACCCTTCATGTCTATGTACTCCAAAAAGAATGCCCCCTTATGTTTTTTAAGAGAGTGATTAGGCCTTCCCATTCATCCAGAGCAATATTGGGATTGATATTCATGGTTTTTCCAGGATCTATCTTGACTGGAACACTTTTCAAACTTTTCAAAACTGGAACTATGTGAATATCACTGACTAATTTCTCCTCTATGAGATTTTATTGTTCTTCTTCACCTAGAGTACTATTCAAGATCTGATAAATTTTTTTATTGACAGAAGTGGGTTCACTGATGAAATTATTGATGGCATCGTCCTCTGTTTCATCTTCAAAATTCAAGGCCTTCCCTATCGTTAACAATAATTGAACGCCCTCCTCTTCCTCTAGCTCCATCCATAATGGAGTTTCAACTTCTAGATTCAGACAAGATGGAGGATAGAGGGTAAGGTTATTTATCTCGGTCCCATCTGATATGGTCATAGACCCAAACCGACAGCTGATGCAAGCATCAGTTGTAGCTAACCAGGGCCTTCCCAGGATCAGCGGGTGTCCTCCTAGCTATGACTTGGGTTGTAGAACCAAGAACTCAGCTAGATATTCCCACGAATCAACTGAGACAATGAGGTCATCCAAGATTCCATCGGGTTTGATGGTGGACCTATCTGCAAGTTCCAGAATGGTAGGAGTTGGCCTTATGTTAGTGTTAGTGAGCCCAAGTTTTCTTATAGTTTCTATGGTCATGATGTTAATAGTTGTGCCTAAATATACTAGTACATTTGGTATCTGCATGCTCCCAATCTGTACAGTGACAGTGGGGTTCCCAAGGTTGTCGTATTTGGCCAAGAGGGTTTTTCCCATTATTAATTGAGATAATTTCCCTATAACATGGACACTGGGAGGATCCCTGGGTTTTCTTTTGGTTTTCTTGTACATAGATCCTGAACAGTTTTGGCATAGATAGTGTAACACCCTAGTTTTGACCTCGTTGCATTAGATGTATATGATGTACATATTGTAAATGATCATGGTGCGGAGCTAAAGGCCAAGGCCCCACCATTGATTGGTTATGCTATGTTTCGGATTTAAATTGTCACCGATGGTAAATCAAGGCATGCGGCATATATTAAGTTTTTTCATCATGTAAATATGCATCTTTAATTAAAATGAACCCCGACCAGCTATGTTCGTGGCAACCATAATGAAAAGGGCATGATTTTCACACGGATAAGGATGGGGGTAAATGTCAAACCTTGAGCCATGAGAGAAATCCATGTGTCATCATTTTGTCCTATCCAACCACCACCATTAAAAATTGTTGTTGTTAGTTGGGGCAGTTATGGCTGGGAGTGGAGTGTGGCAGGACTGTCAGTACTTGCGCACATGCACACTCCACCAGCGTGGTTGACCTCACAATGGTAAGAAAAAACCACCACCATCACTCCAACAAACTCCCCACTCTCCTGACGACGGTGTAGAAACACTCACGCACTCCGGACTACTGCGCATCCTCTCCATTGTCTGTTCATTTTCAAGCATAGGATTTTCCTGGTTTTACTCATGTAGTTTTTCCTCTACGGATTTTGTGGATGGAGCAGGTGTATAATTTCTCCATAGACTGATTCGTGGGTTGCTGTGTTCCCCCTTACGTTACAGTGTGTTTTGTTGGGGATTTCTTTACGTTTGGGGATGGGAGTCTGTTCCTCCTCACTCACAGGCATCTGTTCTGCTGGATCTCATGCAGCCATGAGGGGAGCCGCTTATTGGCTCTCATTCATGCTTTTCCATAGAGTGGAATCAGGTGTGTTTTCCCTCTGTATTTTGGGATCTGGTGCAAGTTTCCCTCACGCACAGGTTGAGAGTATGTATCTTCTTCCCCTGTGTGGCCTGTGTAAGTCTTTTTCACTTGCTTAGTTTTCCAGGATGGACTGTTGTCTTTCCTCACGTTGTGGTTGTGATTACTGTTACATTTGGGAATGTTGTAATTCACTTGGGAGTTGTTTTGGCCACGATAGGGCCAAGAACGACTCAGGAATTGTTTTCCCTGTTTAAGCTGTAATAGCTGATTAACCTGGTGTGTTTGGAAACCTGGGCTTGGTTTTCTTGATAAACCTGGTGTGTTTGGAAACTGCACAGACAGAGCTAGAGGGTTGGATTTCTTCTCCACAACCCCTGAATAGCACTGGAAGGGAATGCAGGGCCTGAGGGACTGTGTAGAAGAGAAGGGACTGATTCCTTGTGTTGGGTGTGTGTGGGTGTCTTAGAAGTTAGGCTAGTTCTAGTGTAGGTGTTCCTAGCTCTATAATGGGCTTACCAGCTTAGCATTTATCCTTTCCCAACTCCCTGATGGCTTGATAAACCTGACCATGTTGGCTTGGCTTCCTTGTTGATGGCCTGATAAACCCAACTATGTTGGCTTGGATGTGTTTTGTGTATCCTTAGCTATGTGTAAGACTACTTGTTCCTTATTCCTTGGAGAATCATGCCCAGCTCGGGGGTGGCAGCATTGTTGAGAGATTAAGGAGCACGCTGGCCTATGGTTGGGTGGAACGTTGCAGCGACGTAGCTAGTTGCAGAACGAGTTCTTATAAGATAAGTAACCTTGTTTATTTTACTTCTGCAATCCTATTTATTGTTAATGATTGTGATGAACATGTTGAATGCTTGTATGAATGTATGTTTGCTTCCACTGTATGATAAATGATCATGTATGCATGTTCTAGTTCAAAGCATTTTATTTCAGTATTTCAGCAATTTTATGAATGCACATGTTCATGGGACTGGTTTCCCGGATGGTTAACGCCATGGTAGCATCCTCTTCACCAGTCGGAGGGTCGAGGATGCTACAGTGTGGTATCATAGCTCATGTTGTAGCATGGGTCTGAATGGACCACGAAGATGCAGTGACAGAAGCATAATTTCTTTCTTCCCAGCAGAGATCAAAAGTTGATGACAAAAAACTTCCACAATTTGTCTAAGTGTTTAAACTGTCGGTTTGTCGAAACACTTCGCGGGAAGGACTTCCGATGTAGCAGAGAGCTAGGCGGAAGCATACCCGACAGAGGACAATTGGAAGGAAAAATGTGGAAAATTTTCTAATTTTTCGTCATCTGTCGATGGAAAAAGTTGATCGAGTGCCCGGCGTTGCGGATGGATAGACAACTACGCGTCCAATGGGTAAGGCCTCCGACCGTCAGCGTCGTAAAGAAATTTCAAAATTTTTCTGAGTAATGAAAACATAGAACATCAGAAGCAGAAAGGGTTTCATGTGCCACCGTTTCGGAAGCCTAGAGCACTAGCCTTCTGACGAGAAGAGGTTGTCGATACCGATCAAGTTATGCCTTAGCAGATTGGGTCGTTGATCGGGAGAAGATCGAAGATGATGGGTCGCTGTTGTGGCTGCTGATGGAACTATTTCACCGACGAAAAGAAGAGAATGGAGCCTATCAAGCGGTGAAAAGGAAGACTAAAGGGAAAATTTCAAAAATTTCTCTAAGTCTGGGAATCATCGGTCATCGGCAATGGTTAGTTGAACACATTGCCGACACCTAGTTAAATTCAGCCACTGATGAGCTATGTCAGATGAAGTTACTGGATTGAATGTCCACCGTTGTAGCTTCCTAGATGACTAACCACCCGATGCACAAGACACCCAACCACCGATGCAGCGCATAGGCTGGTTTCATCGCCGATTAGGTTCGGATAGTTGGAAGTTAGTTGTGCAGATCGCCAAAACATCGAAATGTTAGTTGGGATGAGACCTGATCCTGTACAAGGAAATTTTGAATTTTTCAAGTGGGATTTCTCAGTAGATTTCAGTTGTTTTTCATTGGGATTTTCAGCTATTTTCAAGGGATTTTCAGGGTTGAGAAGGAGAAAGTGGTGGTGATATTATGCGCCAGATTGCGTGAAAACCAATGATTTACAAAAACAAAAACAAAAAACAAGGGCACTGCCCTCGACCCGCCCTGCAGTGGTGCAGGGAAGCCACAAGGGGGCAACTCCCCTTAACCCTCGTTGTCCCCCTCGGACAGATGTTCTTTGATGAAGAAAATCTTGTGTTTAGGCAAAATTGTTATTTTATGACTTTTCCAGGAGAAGGTAAGTAATGCTGATTTATATCAATGTATGCATCTAACAGTTGTATTATTAACACATTTGTAGAATCATAGTCACCTTCAAGGAAAGTATTCCAGGTAGTGCATTTTGGTAAGTAAGTTGCGGTTCAATTATTAGAACCCATGATGGATATGATGCTTGGGATTCCTATGAGCGTGCGCGGGATGCCATGAGATAAAATGTCCGTAATGGAAATGATGACATAGAGTCTAATGGAAGGAGATTCCAAGAGACACTGTCAGATGTCGCAGCCACCATGAGAAGCTTGATCAAAGCCCGAGAAGAGCAGCATCAGTTGAATGCTGCTATGTTGTAGAGTTTGACAGACTTACAGAAAAAGATAGACTCTAGATGAGGTACAACAAGACCAGAAGACAGTAAGAGCAGCACTAGGAGAAGGAGAAGGACTTCTAGTGGGTCATCTAACTCTGAAGAATCCAGCGGGGATTCCAGTTCTTCTTTTCGTAAAAGAAAAAGAAAAAGACACCATAGGGATCTCTCTCGGGATGATTTAAAGAAAGCTAAACCTCCTACATTTGATGGTGAGGTAAATACTGGACAAGAGGCTGAAGCTTGGATTCTTGGGACAAATAAGTACTTTCAAGTGCATGATTTTTCAGGAAACATGAAGGCAAGAATTGCCATATTCAATCTAAATGGAAGAGCATCCATTTGGTGGGAACACTTCAATCAAGTAAAGAGGATCAGTGAAAGGAGACTTAAGTGGAAACAGTTCAAGAAGTATTTCAAGCAGAAATACCTCTCTGACAGGTATTATGATGACAAGATTAAGGAATTTCATGAGCTGATATTGGGACAACGGACCATGGAAGAGTATGAAAATAATTTTTTGGAGCTGTTAAGGTATGTCTGATACATCAGAGATGAAAAAGTGAAGGTCCAACATTTTCTGAGTGGATTGCCTCCGTCTTACAAAGATAGAATTGAGTTTTATGAACCTAGAAATCTTGAAGAAGCAATGAGGAAGGCTAAGTATTGCTATGAGCAAAGCAAAGGTAAGCCGGATTACCATAACGCATGGAAGGACAAGAAGAATGAGAAGTTTGAGCAAAGAAATAAAGGTTTCAAACCTTCTAATTTTAGGAATCAACAGAAGCAGTCATCTCAAGTTGCAAGTAAACTAGTTGGAATGACAGGAGAAAAAACTAAGGATCCACAACAGAATAGAGGGCCACTCCAATGTTGGAATTGTGGAGGACCCCACATGCGTAGGAATTGTCCACTCAAGAATGAGAGTGAAAGACCGGCTTATAACATTCAAGAAGTAGAAATAGTGGGTCAAATAGTAAGGGCATTCCCTAGGATTTATGCAGCACTGGAGGACCACCAGGTAGATCACCAGTCAACTATGGTTGAAGTAGCAGGTAAGATTGTTGAGCAATCTGTTTCTATTTTGATTGACCCTGGTTCTACTCATAGTTACATTACTCCTAGAGTAGTGGAGATTTGTGCTTTTAAGAAAGTAAAGCATAGGAAGTCTTGGTTAGTTTAGCTAGCCACTAGAACTAAGAGGAAGGTCATTGAAGTGGTAGAGAAATGTCCATTGGTCATGGATGGATTGGTCACTTGTGTAGATCTGAATGTTCTACCACTTGGATCCTATGATGTCCTCATTGGAATGGATTGGTTAGAAGCTCGTAGGGTGAAGCTTGACTATTACAATAAGACTTTCCAATGCATGGATGAAGAAGGGAGCCTAGTAGTTGTGAAAGGTATTCCAAAGGTGATTTCAGTACGGCAGGTTTTAGCAATGCAGTTAAAGAAGTTCTATAGGAAGGGTTTCTAGTTGTATGCAACTCATATTTTGGAGACATCAGGCGATGGAACTCTAAGGTTGGAGGACTATCATGTGTTATAGGAATTCAGGGATATGTTTCCTGATGAGATTCTAGGGCTTCCTCCAAAGCGGGACATTGATTTCACTATTGAACTTGTGCCAGGAGCAGCACCAGTGTCCAAAGCACCCTATAGGATGAGTACACTGGAGATGCTAGAATTGAAGATGCAATTGCAAGAGTTGTTGGAAAAGAATTATATCCGGCTGAGTGTGTCTCCTTGGGGAGCACCAGTTCTATTTGTAAAGAAGAAAGATGGTACACTCAGATTGTGTATTGATTACAAACAGTTGAACAAGGTTGCTGTGAAGAATAAATATCCTTTGCCTAGGATTGATGACCCCTTTGATCAAATGAGAGGAGCAAAGGTATTTTCCAAGATTGACTTGAGGTCTGTTTACCATCAGGCGAGAATCAAGGATGAAGACATTCAGAACATAACCTTCAGGACAAGGTATGGACATTATGATTTTGTAGTGGTACCATTTGGCCTCACAAATGCACCAACTACATTTATGTGCCTTATGAATAGTGTCTTCTGCAGATATTTGGACAAGTTTTTTCTTGTTTTCCTTGATGACATTCTTGTTTATTCCAAGAATGAGAAATAGCATGAAGAACATTTGAGATTGACATTGAAATTGCTCAGGGAGCACCAGTTGTATGCAAAACTAAGCAAGTGTGACTTCTATAGAGATAGAATTCAGTATTTGGGTCATATTATATCAGAGGAGGGTATATCTGTGGACCCTGAGAATATTGAAGCCATTATGAATTGGCCTACTCCAAGAAATGTGACAGATGTAAGGTATTTTATGGGACTTGCAGGTTACTACAGGAGATTCATTGAGGGATTCTCTAGAGTTGCACATGCCATCACTTCCTTGCAAAAGAAGGGGATAAAGTTCGAATGGACATCGAGGTGTGAAGAAAGCTTCCGGCAGTTGAAGAGTCTTCTCACTAGTGCACCAGTATTGAAAGTTGCAGATCCAGAGAAATATTTTGTGGTGTGTACTGATGCATGCGAACACGGGCTTGGAGAATTCCTTATGCAGGACAACCACGTGATATGTTTTGAGTCGAGGAAGCTAAAGGAGCATGAGAAGAACTATGCCACTCATGATCTAGAGCTTGCATCCATAGTACATGCTCTAAGGATGTGGAGGCATTACTTGATGGGTAGAAGATTTGAGATCAAAATAGATCACTATGGACTGAAGTATTTGTTTGATCAACCTACTCTAAATGCTAGGCAAGCAAGATGGCTGGAATTTTTATGTGAATTTGATTTTGAAATCAAGCACATAAAAGGGAAGGAGAATAAGGTAGCTGATGCACTCAGCAGGAAGGTGCAAGAAATGCATGTGGCATCTCTTAGTATTTTCCAATCGGATTTGAGGCAGTAGATTGTTAGTCATGTTGCTGGAGATGAATTGTATGAGCAGGTAAAAGATAAATTGCAACAGAAAAGTCTTGAGAAGAGGTATGCGGGATATAAATTGGAAGAAGATGTACTTCTCACTTATAAAGGTAGAATTTATATTCCAGATGTAGCATATTTGAGGAGAGTTTTCATGGATGAAATCCATCAAGCTCCGTATTCTGGTCACCTGGGATATTAGAAGACAATTGCTACAGCTAGAAAGTAGTACTTTTGGCCAGGAATGAAAAAGGGAATGGCTGAGTACATTTCGAGGTGTATGAAATGTCAACAGGTGAAGGTTGAACATCAAAATCCAGTAGGTTTGTTGTAGCCTTTGCCAGTTCCGGAATGGAAATGGGAAGTTATTTCCATGGATTTTATTACAGGATTGGAAATGACTTGGAGACAACATGATTCCATCATGGTTGTGGTGGACAAGTTGACAAAGGTAGTGCATTTTATACCGGTTAAGTCTACGCATAAGAATGATGATATTGCAAAGGTCTTCATGAAGGATTTTTTCAAATTGCATGGATTGCCGAAGGAAATAGTCTCTGACAAAGAGGTCAAGTTCACTTCCAACTTTTGGAAGGGGTTGTTTGTAGACTTGGGTACAAGGCTAAACTTCGGCACTGCATACCATCCTCAGATAGATGGGCAGACAGAGAGAGTTAATCAGGTGCTTGAAGACATGCTTCGCATGTACGTGATGGACAAACCAACCAAGTGGGAAGATTACTTACACTTGGTATAGTTTTCTTATAACAATGGATAGCAGGAATCCTTGGGGATGATCCCATATGAAGCTTTGTATGGAAGAAGTTGTAGGACACCTGTGACTTGGGACAACCCGGTGAACAGGGTAGTGCTTGGACCAGAATTGCTCAAGGAAATGGAGCAAGAAGTTGTAAAGATCAGGCAAAATCTGAAAGCAGCACAGGACAGACAGAAAATCTATGTAGATAAGCATAGGATGAATAGGGGGTTCAGTGTTGGGGATCATGTTTACCTCAGATTGAGGGCAAGGAAGAGTTCCTTGAAGCTTGGAATTTGTGCCAAGTTGTCACCAAGATATTGTGGGCCATTTGAAGTGCTTGAAAGGATAGGTCCAGTTGCATATAGACTTACATTGACTGCTAGCACTGGAGCTCATAATGTTTTCATGTTTCTTTGCTTAAGAGATATGTACATGATCCTAACCATGTGATAAATTGGGAGGTGATTTAGGTGGAACCCGAGGGAGAGTTCTGAATCGAGCCAATGCACATCCTCGACAGGAAGGTCATAATGCTCTAGAACTAGGCCATAGGGCAGGTAAAGGTGCAATGGGAGCACTACGAACCTGAAGAGGCTACATGGGAGCTAGAGGATGCCATGCGATTGGCACATCCATTTTTTTTCAATTATGTGGAACACTGAGGCGATACCAGTGTAGCATTTTGTTCAATTTTGTAAAGCACTGAAAACAGTGCTATTGAAGGGGGAGGGGAATGTAACACCCCAGTTTTGACCCCGTTGCATTAGATGTATATGATGTACATATTGTAAATGATCATGGTGCGGAGCTAAAGGCCAAGGCCCCACCATTGATTGGTTATGCTATGTTTCGTATTTAAATTGTCACCGATGGTATATCGAGGCATGCGGCATATATTAAGTTTTGTCATCATGTAAATATGCATCTTTAATTAAAATGAACCCCGACCAGCTATGTTCACGGCAACCATAATGAAAAGGGAATGTTTTTCACAAGGATAAGGGTGGGGGGAAATGTCAAACCTTGAGCCATGAGAGAAATCCATGTGTCACCACCTTGTCTTATCCAACCACCACCATTAAAAACTATTGCTGTTAGTTGGGGCAGTTATGGTTGGGAGTGGACTGTGGTAGGACTGTCAGTCCTTTCCCACACGCACAATCCACCAACGTGGTTGACCTCATGATGGCAATCAAAAAACACCTCCATCACTCCAGGGAACTCCCCACTCTCTCGAGGATGGTGCAAAAACACTCACGCAGTCCCGACTACTGCACATCCTCTCCATTGTCTGTTCATTTTCACGCACAAGATTTTCTTGGTTTTACTCACGCATTTTTTCCTCTACAAATTTTGTGGCTGGAGTGGGTGTACACTTTCTCCATAGAACAATTCATAGGTTGTTATGGTCTCCCTTACATTACAGTGTGTTTTGTTGGGGCTTTCTTTACGTTTGGGGACGGGAGTCTGTTCCTCCTCAGTCACAGGCATCTATTCTGCTGGATCTCACACAGCTAGGAGGGGAGCCACTTATTGGATTTCATTCATGTTTTTCCACAGAGTGGAATCAGGTGTGTTTTCCCTCTGTATTTTGGGATCTGGTGCAAGTTTCCCTCACACATAGGTTGAGAGTATGTATCTTCTTCCCCAGTGCGGCCTGTGTAAGTCTTTTCCGCTTGCTTAATTGTCCAGGACGGACTGTTGTCTTTCCTCATGTTGTGGTTGTGATTACTGTTACGTTCGGGACTGTTGTAATTTGCTTGGGAGTCGTTTTGGCCACGATAGGGCCAAGAACAACTTAGGAATCATTTTCCCTATTTAAGCTATAACAGCTGATTAATTGCATGCGTGTAATGGTTGGTCTTCGAACTGTATTAGGAGCAGGGATGGGGGCTTGGTTTGCTTGATAAACCTGGTGTGTTTGGAAACCACACAAATAGAGCTAGAGGGTTGGATTTCTTCTCCACAACCCCTGAATAGCACCGGAAGGTAACGCAGGGCATGAGGGACTGTGTAGCAGAGAAGGGACTGATTCCTTGTGTTGGGTGTGTGTGGGTGTCTTAGAATTCAGGATATTTCTTGTGTAGGTGTTCCTAGCTCTGTAATGGACTTACCAACTTAGCATTTAACCTTTTCCAACTCCCTAATGGCTTGATAAAACTGACCATGTTGGATTGGCTACCTTGTTGATGGCCTGATAAACCCAACTATGTTGGCTTGGCTGGGTTTTGTGTATCCTTGGATATGTGTAAGCCTACTTGTTCCTTATTCCTTGGAGAATCATGCCCATCTCGGGGGTGGCAACATTGCTGAGAGATTAAGGATCACACTGGCCTATGGTTGGGTGGAACGTTGCAGCGACGTAGCTGGTTGCGGAACGAGTTCTTATAAGATAAGTAACTTGTTTATTTTACTTCTGCAATCCTATTTAGTGTTAATGATTGTTATGAACATGTAGAATGCTTGTATGAATGTATGTTTGCTTCCGCTGTATGATAAATGATCATGTATGCATGTTCTAGTTCAAAGTATTTTATTTCAGCATTTCAGCAATTTTATGAATGCACATGTTCATGGGACTTGTTGCTCGGATGGTTAACGCCATGGTAGCATCCTCTTCGTTGGTCGAAGGGTCAGGGATGGTATATATAGGCACATCATGAAGGGCCTGCAGCAGTGGAATTTTGACATAGAGGTTTTTCAACTCTCCTAAGAGGTTAAATTGAGGTTGTTCCACTGCCTTATGTAGTGTTAGTCTTTTAGGATATGGTGGTTCCCTAATCAGTTGTGTAGGATGTGTGTCAATAGATGTTTCTTCTTATGTTTCAGCTAGTATCTCAGTAGGATTTTCAGCATCTTCAATAATGGGGATCACTTCTTTGGATAAGATGTTGGTTCATCCTTTCTTTAGATGCAGAGGATGGAACATCCTCAATGACCAAAGGCGCCACGACCCTCCCTGATTGTAAGCGGATGTTGTTACAGGGAACTAGATTAATGTAGTAAGCGGGCATGTTGGCAGTCTCAAATTGATGGAATTATTTATTTTTTGGGTTGGGGTTAGGTTGAGCAAGAAGTTGTGGTCATATAAGCATATTGGGTGCAACATTGTTCTAGAGTTGCAGCTACGACTGCTAATACTGCTGAGAAGGCTGAGGGTATTGTCAAGGAGGGTATGGTTGATGAGGAAACTGCTGATGTGGAAACTGTTGAGATGGAACCTGTTGAAGAGGTTGGTTATGGGGAAACTGGTTTCCTAGATAGAAGTTCCTCCACACAGTAGACCAAGAATTCTGTTGGTTTGGTGACCGTGTCCAAGAGTTCCAGGAGTTAAAATTTTGCATCAAAGGTTGAGAAGATACCATTGATGGTTGGAATAAGATGAAGGGAATTGTGTATTCATGTGATGCATATTATTCCAATTATTCATGTTATTAAAAAATGGAAACGATTCTGGATTCACATATGGGAAATGAAGTAGGCTAGTTCCACATCTGGAGTTGATTCCTGCAAAACTACCTTCACTTGAGGTAGTGAAGGGAATTCCTTTGTATCATGGTTCAGCTCACAGAGTTGACACACTTCTACTTTGTCGAGTGGGAACTCCTTTAGGGGATTTTTCTTCCTACATTTAGGGCAGAATACACCGAGTGTTAGATCTTCAACTGCTTGTTTCTTCTTTTCCCTCAGGATATCTATTTCTGAAGAGATGGAACTCATCATTTCTATCCTGAAATTCTCGAGGAGGTTTCCTATTTATGCCCGGGTGGCTCCTCCATTAGATCACTTCTGTGTTTTTTCGAAGACATCTCGTTCTAGTTTATCCCATTTGTCCCATTTGTTTTTCCTGGAAGATCCTCTGGAATACCTCTTGCATAATTCAACAATATTTTCAAAGGATTCCTTTGAGATGTCCCCCTTTCCTAACAAGTTCAACATGTGTGGGAAGTCTTCCCTAGTCCCACGAAGTAGGATTATCTTGAGCACATCTAACCCCATATTAGTCTGTCCAACTCTTTGCACAGTTAGAGAAGCCTCTCAACAAAATATTCCAAGCTTTCTTGATCCCTTTGTACCATATTGAACAATTCTTCTCTTTTATCTTTGGTGTTGCAGTACTCCTGATATTTTTCTAGGAACACCTGTTTCACTCGGTCCCAAGTGGTGATAGATCCACCACCCAGACTCATGAACCAACGTAAGGCATTATCCTTCAAAGTGGCAGGGAAAATTTTCAACTTCTACTCACTGGAAGTGTAATCATAGCTACGACATAGGATATCAAATTCGAAAAGGAATTCGTTTGGATTCTCTGTGGCTTTTCCACGAAAACAAGGTAAAACTGATGATGATATATTTTTCATGGGGGATATTCCCTCTGGATGTTGAATGGAGAAATGTAGTGTGACAACAATCCCATCAGGCAAGGATCACCCTCATTATGATGATTTTCCCCCATCACCTTTTTGTGATCTTCTAGATCGCGTCTGTTATTCATGTTTTCTTCTACTCTCTCCTCTCTGTGCTTCCACTATTCATCCCACTTTTGATGGAACTGTGTCCACTCCTATTTTTTCATGACCTTCCCATTAATGTGGTAGACCAAGTCTTGATCAACTGATCCCACAGTACTAACTCTGTATTCCTCGACAAGGACACCTGAGGGTGTCGTAGCTATGCCTTTGTTCTCCACTATGGAAATAGATGCTTCCACCATGGGAATAATTGGGCTTCTTCTTACGGAGGACCCATGATGGCGAGCTCTGCTAAAGGAATTGGTTCTGGAAACCAGATCGTCAATGAATGTTCTTCTTTCCAAGGCTAGATTTCATCCATGAACTCGACCACCTGCAATGTTAGTATTATGTGGGGTTCTGGTGGTTGTAGGAATGTCACGATGTACCCTTCTCGTATTCATGCAACCCAAAACATGCAAACTTAAAAAAAACTGAAGAAAAATGAATGGATGCAACTACTAGATGCAACTACTGTGGTGTCTAATAATTACCTTCCCTGGTAGCGGCGCCAAAATGTTGGGCACTCTATATGCAAGTTAATTAAATCCAACATACATAATGTTCAATATAAATTATCAACCAAGGAAATTTTTTTTGTTGCAAAGATAATTTTACACTGTCTGTTCTTAAAAAATAAGTAGCTGATACTATTGAGTAAACTATCCTACCTTTGTTCATCCCAACTCTTCCCATGATTAAATTAATCTAATTTACCTTCTTAAGAATTCAGAATCACAAATACCTTGTTACAATCTTGATATAGAAATAAAAAAATTTAGAAAATAAACATCTAGATTTACTTTTGCATAAATTTAAATCCTAAATTACCAGGCCATCTAAAGATCCATTATAACTATCTCAATCCGACTTGATTTAGAAATCAGAAATGCGGAAATTGAACTCGACAATTATAACTATGAATGGACTGAATTAGCGAAACTCAAGAAAGACAGCAATTGAAAGAAACTAGGGATGAGCTTGGTTGTTACAGATACCACACAAGTGCATAAGGAAAATTATTCTACACAGTCGACTGCCACACCACTCTGCTGCAGCTTACAAGAAATGCAATTACTAATCAGTTGAGCAAACACACAATAAATCATTACTATTGTAGCTATTATAAAATAATACATCTATTGTAACATCCACACGACATGACAGAGAATATAAATACCTAATTAACTCGACGATCTCTGAAGGAAGGCGGGCCGAGCCTTCAAACAGAGACGCCAAAAACTACCACAAGTTAAGACACAGAAATCAGAAGAATCATTCTCCTTGTATTAGATGATGGAATGAAAGTACAATCTCTGTCACAGCTTATACAATATGATAAATTATTTTCCAACCCTTGGATCTGGATACTCCCTAATATTTATGCATTAATCTTCATAACTTCTATCCACTAATATTGGGTAGCCATGAATATCTACGATCTTCAGGCTGCCCTATTACAATGCGTTGTTACAGCTGTGGTGAAACAGAAGCACAGAATATAGGAATTTTGTTGCATGAGCTAATAATGAAATAACAGAACCAAATCAAGAATTACTCTGTCAGTTGCATCTACCCTTGAATAATGGCGCACTACTGAACCGAGTCTATTGTAGCCTTGGTTGTTGCAGCTTGCATAGGATGAGGATCTTTGACTATGTTTCACCTACAAATATAGAGTCTATGGGAACAGCTGGCAATAGATATTCATTTCTTCTAGAATCCTCTTGACCTGATGCACATGTATCATTTGCGATTTGAACAGTCTTCATAAAATCCAACTTGTTAGCATAATTCAAGAGGTAAAGCCCTGTTTATTACAATCATAACTATTAATAAGATAAAACAATAAGTAATCATACCTATGAGGAATCACATCTTTGATGAAGGAAAAAAATCTGTTAGGTGCATGGAAATAGGGTAAGATAAGGCAAAAAGAGTATATCAAGTGTGGTAAAAAAGGGGTCATTTATGGGCCCAACAGATTGCATTATTCTTTTGACATTGTTACAAGAATTGGTATGCCTGCCTCATCCATATATATGTCACATATTCTTTGTATCTCACCCATTGTTGGGAACCAACATTAATACAAAACCAAAATTCACCATGTCCCAAACGAGGAAGCACTACTTATTCATAGGTCTCTCCACAATCCCCAAGATCCAATGATTTCCATCGACCATACGATGAGTCCCGCCCTCACACATCAGGGGGGAATATGTTAACCCAAAAAAATGCTCATATAGACTACAGTATGCAAAGACATCCATTTCCTAACTCATCCTACCCCCACACCCTGTTTAGCCTATGGTTTTCTCTCAAAAGCTCAAAAATAATTAAAAGGACTTAAAAAACCCACAAAAGCACTAAAATAGCTCCCAAAGGAGCTAAAAGTATCACAAGGGAGCTAAAAGGCTCACAAAGGGGCTAAAAAACCTAAAAGGGATTAAAAACTGCAAAAAGAGCTAAGAAACAAGCGAAAAGGGATTAAAACCCTAGGTAGGGACCAAAACCCTAACCAAGGGCTAAAAACCCTAAAAGTTGAGAAAAACTATAAATAGAGGGGTGGGGGTCCCCATCACACACATGATTCCTCCTTCCCATCTTTATAATTCCCATATGAGTACCTTGAGAGACGTTTCACTCTCAAGCTATTCATCCCCCACAACTCCATTCCTCCATTTGCTCATTCCCTTGGTGTGTTGAGTCAAAACTACACCCAATCCCAGCCTGTGGAGAGGTATTTTCTGAGTTTGGGCATGGTGGACCCCTTTCAAACTAGATAGGAAGGTATACTGTTTTATGTTTGTTCTTTCAGTTTGTAGATTGTAGATTGTAGATGTTTAATATTTGTTTTGTGTTCTAACAGTTT
>LPNX010979780.1:184179-272681 GCA_001517045.1 Pseudotsuga menziesii | reverse complement strand
ATATTCCAAAGTGATGTCAGACGTAGTCACGATTCACCAAATAAAAAATAATCAATGGTGCTTTTATCTTTAGAATTGCATCGTTGCATTCCATAAATTGTGGCACCAGTGCATTTAATTGATTGTTGCATCAATGCACTTAAAATAAAATTCCCAAAGAAACATTATACTCATCTCATGCCATGGGTGTTTTCCTATTATTGCATACTAGTGTGCTTTGTTATATATTAATCACACCGATGCTACTTTACATCTAAATCACTAGTCCATGTGTTGTTATATAAAACTAGTGTTGTTTAATAGGTCAAAAGCACTGTGGTATATATTATTATAATACAACATTTCCTATTAATATTTTGTTGTGCATTGATGCTATTATTTATTTGGAAGACATCGGTGCTTGTCTTGTGAGTTAGCACCAGTAATTTTCATCCACTAAAGCGCACAAAAAAAAACATTTGCAAAACTATCAGGCCATTGAGTTTTTTAGTTATAATACATTCATGTCAAAAACCTCCACTAAAACCTTCAGTACCATTTTTGGAGGTTGTGGCAATGTTCTTATGAGAATTGTTTCCAATCTTGTAACACTTAAAAACTTCACGATAACCTCCACTGCAATGCCTTTTCCTTGTAGTGGCATAGAGTGGAAGCTACCTTCCCATGATTTATTTACTATGTATTGACACTGATGCATTTGTGCATGGGTGATATGTACAATGGCTTATGGTTGTCTTTTCAATAATTGTATATTATGCAATAATCGTAGTTTGAATCTTTTTAAAATATTACATAATGGGATTAGATTTGAAGCTACATTGTGATTAAGGCCTTATTATCCGTTAATTAAATGGCATGTGACAAGTGGAATTTAGACCTATTACACACATGAATGGTTGAAGCTTATCATCCTACAAATATGTGATGCATATGAAATATTGGTTGGCCTTGGCCCTAAGGTCTATTAGATTTCTAATTCATGCAAATAAATTATGGCAATTTGAGTGACGAGTATTTTAAGTCTTATGAAATTTGTAAAGGAGTTGGTAATTCCAAAACAACACAGCATTTGTAGAGTCTTGATACAACCTTCTAGTTGTAGTCTATTTCACAAATATATTCCCTCTTTATAATGCTGACATGTGAGTGTTATCTTTGTGCATTATATGACAAAAACAAGACAATACACCATTTTGTTGATCCTGGATTGTGTACTACAAATGATTCCCTCCTGATAAATGATTAAACTAATAGCTTTCTAAATCATATAAGACACTTATGAAACATTATATTAAGTAGGCATCTTCACCTAAGGGACAAACCATTCGATCATTATGTATTCTCTGAGATTTATAGACTCCCATATATATTGTTAAGGAATATATTATTAATGCATGAATTGTGTTGATATGTGGTAATATTATTCTATAGGCATATGTGGAAATGACATCTTTCATGTATAATATAACAAATGACTCATAGTTCCATATAGAAATTTTATGAGTGACTAAGTATATAAAGACATGATAAGGACTATATAGAAATTGTATAACCCACTAAGCATATCAATACATGATAGGGACAAGGTTCTTAAATGGATTTATAGAAACCGTTCTCTCATGAATCCTCTAATTTCAGGGTTATGGTGGTCTACTAGTGGGGCTAGATGGATTTCATTCCATTCACATGAGTTCAATTCCATTGAGACATGTTCTGGCTTGGATGTCTCATTGACGGTTTTCTCGACCTATCATCCACGGAAGTGGGGAAGTTTGTTGATATTTCTTGTGCATGTGTGATATTTCCTTGATCCTTTTAGAATAACAGGAAGGTGGTTTTTCCACATGAAAAAAATAATATACTCTAATTTCCATGTTCAAACCATCGCGGAGAAAAATATGATTAGAAGACTCTTTTGTTAATTTGATTGTAAGAAAGCATACAATCAATTCAAAATACAAATATAAAATTATGGAAATGCAACCATCCACACCTAAGAGTGTAGTTGATTACGATTTGGTGTTGAAGCTCATAGCCTACTGCAACAATCCTTCACACAGAAAATGGTGAAACAATCCTCCATGTGTAATGCTGAAGGTGGTTCACTTCAATTATAATTTTGGAAAGATGTTAAAAATAAGAAATTATTCTATTCATTAATATTATGGATATTGTTTCTTAGATTAGGTTGTTTCCTCTACAAAGTGGTCTAATAGTTGAAACTGGATCCATTAAAATATTATTTATCAGTTCATACTTTAAGAATGCATCGATAGCAGGGATCAAATTTGAAGTGTAGGTCCCTATTTCACTTTGAAGGGCTATCCTATATTGAATTCTTCAATGCTAACATGTTAAATAAACCATTCCCTTCATTTTAAAATGTAATAATACATATAAATTTCATTGTATATTAAAAGCATAATTCCTCAATATAGTGACAAAATTTGTATTGTTCCACGGTCTATTTTTTAATAAGCAATGTCTAACCCAAATAACCCAAGAAACCATATAGATAAAATTTCATAAACATAAAAATATCTAACAATATGAATAAATCAATTGAAAAACATTTATGACCAATGGAGATTGAATTATCAAGTAATAAAACTTCTAATAGAAAAATAAAGATAGGATGAAAATGAAATACAATATATTTATAGTGTCCAATGAGCATAGAGATCGATAAATAAAAGAGAGGGAATGAATATAAATATTATGTTCATGAATACCAAAACTATTACCTTAAAACACTTTAATGACCAACTTCATTCATTTACAATAAGAATCAAATAAATACTTATAAAATAACACAACAAAAACTATTCTGACATGTTGCACATACCTAAAAGATTATTCAACCATAGGAGGAACCCAACCAGTATTGAGATCCACTAAGGGAAGGAAACTATTTATACATGTTTTTGTTTGTTCATCTTTACTAACCAAAGGAGAGATATAGTTCCCTAGACGAAATAATCATCATCATCCTCCAAGAGAGAATCCACCGTGGAGAATACCTAATAGATTTATTCCAAGTCCATATCACCTTTAAATATTTTCATGACATTGGTTTCTAATAATGGCAATCCTTCTGTCAAGGCTAGTGGAGGGATTTCCTCTACATCCTTATGGTAAGGATGTTTGTATGGATGTGCCTTTGAAATCTCATAAAATCACAAAAAAAAGCGAGTTGCTTTAGACACTAAGCTATCGATAGTGAGAAAAATAACAAAAATATCAAATAACCAAATCTTTGTTTAATTTCCAAATTTAACCAATGAAAGTAAGTGATTAATATGCACCCCATAGGGTGGAATTTAATGCACTATCAGAGTGCATATACACCATTTTTTATGATGATGCATGTTGGGTCATGGATTTGTCCCTATTTTCATTACTTATCGACACCTATCTCATCCATCTTCTTCCTATTATTGCATTTTATCATTCCATTTTCTGTCCATTTGTTGTAACCGCTTGAAAAATACCATATTAGTCTCATTGATGGTTTAATGGTTAATGATTATTATTTTCCTTTATTTTTTATGAATTGGAGACTATTCACTACAGAATTTGAGGCCAAAATTCGATGGCTACCATGTCCGAAATTCGACACTAACCTGTCGGGTATTTGACACATACACTTTTTTTTTACCGTCGGTGGCATAACGTCGGATCTTCGACCGCCAAATAATAAAGGTTGAAGCTCTGAAAAACCATCGTGTCGCATATTCGACCGTTATTCCTTCCGAAGTGCCAACCAAAATTGCATAAACCGTCGAAAATCCAACGTCCTCCGACCCCTGAAGCGTTGGCCGTCCGACGGAAAAAAGTGTCTGAGAAATGGCAGTGTCGTCGATTTTTAATTCAGAAAATGTCGGTACTACGACGCAATCCAACACTAGAAGAGTTGGCCTTCCGATGCAATCCAACACATTAACTGTCGGTCGTCGGATGGGAGGAAGCGTCGGAGTCATGGTACGGTCGTCGGATGGGTTGACCGAAGTGTCGGAAGAACGTCGGAAAAGCAACGCTTGTTGATGGATTTAAAAAAAAAATCCAAATATTTCACTTATGGCCACATGGTTTCAACCTAGAATTTGACTACTGAAGAAATCCTGGTAGCAAACTAGAGGATTCTATGTCAAGTATATATTTCATCCTTGCACATATAGTTTTTCAGAAGAAAAAATACCAGACCTTGTTATTCATATTTGAATCAAAGAACATCATATACATATAGCCAACAGAGGGCTTTCGGGATTTAACATGAGAAAATTGATATGAGGATCCCACTAAAAACTAAAATATCAGAGACACCTCCAAACATTAAAAATCAAGGAGATAGAGAAGCATGAAGTCTGTCTTGGACAGACTTTCTCATCATTCCTGATAAACAGGTCAGAAAATGCTAAGAAAAGATCGAGGCAGACCACCAAACAAACTAGTCCTGAGCAAAACAAGAAGGCTGAGAGTCTCTTCCATGTCAATTAAGAACTAATTCAAATCAACCTGAAAATAAGTGCCAAAATAAACATGAGCAAATTGCTCGGCACAAACTAGAAAAGTTTATAATTCCCATGATCAATGATCACACCATCCAATGTTTCAGTAAAGTGCCTAAGACCAAGGTCCAACAACAAAGCCTGCTTGGAGAGACCATCAGCCTGCTGGTTATGCTCATGATAAATGTGTTTAGTGGTCACCGGATGGACATATTGAATCAAAGAAAGAATCTCATCACACCAATGACTCAAATATGGTACATTTAATGTTGCTAATATGTTGACCCAGGAAATAATGACAAGAGAGTCACCAAAAATAGTAATTAATGGGATCCCCATCTATTTGCTCACCATAAGGATGGCCCACAGAGCCAGAAGCTGAGCTCTGGTGTTTGTACTTCTTCCAATGCCCAAAGAAAAATTGATGGAATAAGAAGCATCCATAAGTATCACAAATCCATCACCCCCAATATTCTCTGCAGCTACCCCATTAAAAAATCCACATGGGTAACTGATCAATGGAGCTAGACCAACAAGCCTCCTACTTCTCTTTTTTTGCGGGACAGGATACAAATGAATGGGATCCTCAATTTTTTTTAGAAGAGCATGAGCAGAGGGTTGTTTATTGTAAAAAATGCATCTATTTATTTATTTCCAGATACACCAGAAAAAGAAAAGAGGAAATTATCTAAAGTATGAGCAAACAGAGATACCTTTGAACCAAAAATTCAAAAAAGAAATGACAGTACAGTGCTGAACAAGGGGAAGCTTATAGTGGTCAGAAAAAATGGAATAAATGCTTCTGGAGAAGGAATGGTCCATGAAGAGATGCTGAGTTGTATCTTCACCCTTACAGCATAATACACACAAACTCGGGACTCGGGCCCTGTCTACCACGATGTTGAAGTTGATCCTAGGTCAAAATATAATTCCTTAACATCAACCAAATAAAGCAGCAAAATTTTTTTGGGATTTTTAGATTCCAAAGTAAATCTAGGACCTGGGACTGTCCCACTGAGAAAAAAAGGGAGACAATACATTCATATCCCTGTGCAGTAGTAAGAACGCCCACATATTGACAATGAGACCATAATAAAGAATCACAATTTTTTAGAAAGACGAATCCTTCCGTACTCCAGCCCAGCTATATAATTCTCCCAAAGGGTCTTCCAATCACCATCCAAATCTAAGTCTGCTGCCGAGAACCAATAATTTTGAGCAAATGTGGTAAGGTTTCTGGCTTGATCCAGAGTACTAATACCATAATCCTCTAGGTATTCACGTAGGTCAAGTGGAAGCAGGAATGATGAACCCTGACCCACGATCAGATCCAATCCCAGTCATATGGCCCTCCCATTGCCAACCTTCCAGATGAGTCCACCTCCCAGCCACGGAAGAGTATGGAGAAATCCCTTCCAAATCACAGAAGCACCTCTAGAGATGAAGGATTTCCTATGAAGCCAAGATACCAATGGAAGTCTTTTCATATACTTTACTGTCAATAATTTAAACGAAATACCATTACCATTTATTGCCTGCCAAAAAATTTTAAGATGCAGAGAGAGGTTGAACCAACACAGCTTCTTTATACCCCAGCCTCCTAGAGACGTCGGAAGCGCCAAAAAATGCCAATCTACAAGGTGGTATTTTTTATTTTTCATAGAAGAACCCCAGAAGAAATGGCAGATATACCTCATTTGGCACATTTGCTACTTTGAAATTTCCTTCAAATTCTGGTTTTGGAGTGTACTCCAAGTCTTCAATGCCCCACGCCTACACACTCAGGAAACAAACTAAAAGGAATTGGAAAACTAAAGAAGAGCAACGATGTTCATAACAATCAATGCAACATCAATCTGCAAACAATAAAAATCCCAAAACAAAGGATAGGCTGACCAATGGGCATAAAACAATGCCAAGTGTTTTTACCTCTCGATTTTTAATAAGATAGCCTTTCCCATCCACCATGTGTGAAATCATCATTATCATGTCATATTTCACATCAGGGAACTTGAAACGAAGCTTGGTTGTCTCTATATCAAAAGCACACACATGAACTTCAGCTTATTGAAGAAGATCTGCTCTATTTTCCAAGGTAACCTTTGAAGAGTCCACTTTAACAGTGTACCATTGTCCACATCTTGCATCTGCAGGATTGCAAAATCCATAAACAAGTAAAGAATGAATGTTAGTTTTTTGGTATATAAAAACTCTTGCTGCAAAGGCTGTTGAATGTGGACTTATGATGTAGAGACAAGCCATTCTTTGTTCAAAAGCATCTTGAAAACATTGAATGTGGACTTATGATGTAGAAACAAGCCATTATTTGTTCAAAAGCATCTTGAAAATACCTATCTGAGGAAGACAGGTCTGACAAATACCTGTTTGGTTCTAACTGCACCGTGGCCAAAAAAAAATTTGGCATAAGCATAGCAAAATACCAGCAAAAAAATGTGGAAAGACTGATAAGAAAAAAAACTTTGAAAGACTTGTAAGCCAATAACTTGTTATATAAAAAGATTGTCAAGAATGAGTTTGGTTAATAGGTGTGGGCATTTGGTAGCCCTAAAAATTCTAATGTTTGCCCCTCTTTTGGTTACATACAAGTCTCCATTCTAACTTATTGCTTGCATTTCCTTTTGCTAACATGAATTGGGTAGGATTCATAAGCTTCAAATGTATGCTTGTGGCCATTGTACTTTAGCCTTTCAACATTGTCAAGCTTGAGACGATATGTTATGCATATGCATCACATATAACACTACAATTTATGCCAATATATGTCTATACAAAACCTAGAGGTTCTCCTTTAATGGACTATCTCCTTCAAAGAACATATCTCCTTTAAGTGGTTTTTAGTTTTCCCATGAATGATTTTGTGATGTTGTAGATGATTTTAGTTTTAGAGTGGATTTTTTAACCTTTGTGCTACTCTGAAGTGCATAAGCTAGCACTTCAGAGGCATATTTCCCAGCGGTGGTGAAGAGAATACATTTCTAGATCTGGCTAGTTGGCACGTTAAATACATTTATATCAATCTATAATATTTGTTGATTTATTCCTCTTAGCTTGTCTTGATGATGCTTGTTTTCCCATAATAATTTTCAACCCTAAGGCAACGCTAACTTGTTTTCCCATACTAATTTTCAACCCTAAGGAAATGCTAACTTGTTTTCCCATAATAATTTTCAACCCTAAGGCAACGCTAACTTGTTTTCCCATACTAATTTTCAACCCTAAGGAAACGCTAACTTGTTTTCCCATACCAATTTTCAACCCTAAGGAAACCCTAAGGAATACAATTGATCAGCTTCACAGGAATACTAGACAAACATTCAAAGGTAACACCTCTAATCTAGGAATCTTGACTACATCCACATCACTAACCTTCAACAGACTGAGAATTCAAGTCTAATACTGAAGTAGCTAATCCAAAGAAACAACAAATAAGAGAGATCAATAATATGAGGGGATCATCCACCTCAATCATCCAAAGGATGTCAATAGCAACAGCACATAAAAGACTCAAGTTTTAAGGGATAGAAAAGCTGGAAAGTGCCCTGACCAGTACATTCACCATCAGTGAATTCAGTAAACTGAAAATGGCCTGAGGCCAAGGTTAATGCTTCTTTGGATAAGCTATTAGCCTTAATATTGTGTTCTCTGAATATGTGAAGTGCTTTTAGATGGATGAAGTAAGGTTCCATATCACGGATACATTGACACCAACCATCAAGTGCAAGTAAAGTTAGTTATGATCTTTTATTGAACCAATTAATGATGGCTGTAGAGTCACCATGAATGTGCAGAGTGGGAAGGACCATGGACTTAGCACAATAAAGGAGAGTCCATAAAGCAAGTATTTTAAATCTGGTGTTTGTACTCATACCAACACCCAATTTGAAGCAAAAATAGTGGTCCTGGGTGATCAAAAGATGAACACCTATACCTCCAATCTGATTGGTTGAAGCCCCATCAAAGAAGATGTAGGTACAATTATCGAAATAGTTTATTTAGTCAAACTCAGAGGTTGGATGGAGTGAAATAATGAGTATGGGCCTCCTCCTAAAGCCAGGTTAATGGTCGTGCTGCGAACACACCTAGTAGCTCTTCATCTGGCGGAGAAACTGGAACCCTACTCTCGGTTCCAATTGTCTAATTTTACAGCATGTTCTGCACTGTGTCCGGGGATGGTATACCGGTAATTTTCAGTAAGGAGAATATATTGAGCTCTTGCTTCCACGGTTCAATAGAGTTGTCTTCCATGTCTACCAAACCTACTCCCAAATTCACAAAAACCTCCAAATTGAACTAAACTGTCCAAAACGAAACGAGTTGCGACAATGTCCAAATACACTTGTCATTTTTCATTATATATTATTATATATTATATGTATTTTATTATTATTTTATATTATATGTATTTTATTTTTATTATATGTTATTTTATATTATATAAATTTCCATAATAGTATTAGGATATTTTTATTGGCTTCTTTTGCTTGAAAGTTGAACTGCCTCTTTTGCTTGAAAGTTGAACTGCCTAAAAGTGCACAGATCTCATCTAGGACCCTTTAAGATTCATAATAACAACTATTGTTATAGGATTTTATTCTTCAAATGAAACACCAAAACCATACTTATTGGTTAATATTTGTGTAGGGATGTTTTTCTGATCTTTCCCATAATTTATGATACTAATGGGATTGTATACAAAAAATTATGTATGCCCTAAGAAATCTTATGTATGCTTGTCTTTTAGTTACATACAATTCTCCATTCTCACTTATTATTGCTTTCATTTCCTTTTCCTAACATTTCCTTTTCCTTTTACTGGCCTAACCCCTTCTCAACAATGATAGTTGCCGATTTAATCAAGTGTTTTTCTACTGAGGTGGCCGAGTCAACCAAGTTGACCCCCAACCAAGCTAACTCGGCCTTTGAAACAATTGGAGTGACAAGTTTGGTACTGAACCAAGAAAATCAGGGTATGACTGAATGGATCGGTAACAAAATGGTCAATTCATCCCAATCCATACTAAATTGACCAAGTGAATGTGGGAATGCATAGGCCACACACATGACACTTCAATTCAAAAAACAAATTAACCTAGAAATATAAACATCTAGACTCCAAACCTACTTCATTGTCGAGTCAATTAGGTTTGTAGGATTCCTATACATCATAACACTATTTGGAGTAAAACACAACTTGCTTTGTGATGCAGGAGCATAGGCTCATAGAAACGAATTCATCCATGGCTTGATCAAAGTCATATGAATTAAGAGACCTAGTGTCTCAACACTTGTAAATTCTTTTATCTTGATTAAAAATTGAATAATCGGGAAGATGACACTTGTCCTTTCCACTTGTAAATGTTTGGATAAGAGTTGTTAGTTTGTTAGTGAGTCACTGATGAGTCGTAGGGGTCAGTTGAGTTTATTAAGGACTCTATTTCTTAATTATACGATCTGTAAACAGAATTAGAATAGAACTGGAGGTTTATTTAATGCAGATCCAAATCATTTAGTTAGGTATATTAGGTTAGCTCGAGGAGCTTTTTGTTAGCTCATTTTGAGGTGAGGCAGCTCGCAGAAGCTTGGGTAGCTTGAGAAGGACAGAGAAGGAAGAGAGAAACTAAGGGTTTACCTAAAATTCACTTTCTGAACAGCTTTTTTGTAAAACTAAGGACTGCATAGAGTTATGGCAGTTGGTGCCTGCATCACCTACCAAGCATGTAATATCTCTCATGAACTGGACCAGCTCAATGAGTAACCTTCAAGCATGTAATATCTCTCATGAAATGGTGTATAAAATAGTGTAAGCATGCTTCAAATGATGCCTCAATGAGTAACCTTCTGTAGAGTGGATGTTTTAACCTCTGTGCACCCACGTTGAGCTAATGCAAATCCAAAAGTTCTATACTCTGGATAAAAACACAATCTCCATTTTAACGCCAACATGGAGCATACGATGGCAAGCCAATGGGCTGCAGCACCATTGCTACAATGGCATAGCCCATGGCATAATGCCCCAAGCTCTAGAAGCTTTCTTGACTTAATTTACAAACAATAAAATCTGAGTGTCATGCATACTCCCAAACCCAACCCATTATTAATGCACAGAGTAAATCCCACAAGATGAAAGCCATGAATCTAACCCAGTAAGTCAGCAATTCAAAATGCAGCATTAAATCTACTACATAGTCCCAACTCTTTACATAGTATAATATTTTATAAACATCGAATGAAATCGTATATACCAAATCACATTGCAGTCCTTACATAAAAGCCAACGTGCAATGTATTTACACAGTGAGGCACAAAGCCTCTTTTACAACAGTCAAACTATTAAAAATGTTAAATGGAAAAGTCATGAGCTATGGCACCATTACAAGTAATGGTGCAGCCACGGCCCAAAAGTTCCAAACCTCCCAACAAGAGTCCATTAAAAACCAGAGCAAGCTACATTATAAACCCCGAAGGTAGAGTCAACAAGTGCCACACGAAACCCAAACCCAATAAAGTTTTCCAACTCAGAAATGCCCAGAATGAGAGGAGGCAATTAAATATTTCTAGCATGCTTACCATGGCCATGAAGAAGAAATCCCAAATCAATAGTGTATCCTGTGCAAACTGCGGAGCTCCTTCGTGTTCACCTGCAGACAAACCAATGATGGCATAAAAAGCATGACCATGCCATGGAGAATACAACGAAGCAATGCATTTTTACACAGAGTCGATCTGTCTTACATGCGAATCAATGGGGTCGTCTCCCTTCTCCAAATGCGCAAAGGCCACACTAAACCAAAATGCCAAAAACAATATTGCACAAGCAGCTAAAGACCATTAACGCAGGCACAAACCCTCAGCTGGTGACCATTAACACATGCACAAACCCTCACCATAGTTTATGGAATCAACATTATACCATATACCAACCAAGTCATATGTTAAACCCTCTATCCTATAGTTTTGCCACCTTTTAAATATCATCACAAACTTAGTACTTAGGACATGGTATTTATACCATAGTCTCCCAACCTTATGGTATGAGCAGTCCTTAACACTATCATATAGTATTTACAATGTTTATGAAGCCTGTTTGTGCAAAACTAGAGAAATTGTGTAATTACATCTATAGATGTGGTACAAAATGAATGATCACTATAATACCGACTCATAGATACAAGAGGGGGTGAGGCACGAATCCCTATTCTAAGTTCATGACCTGAACATCGATTTTCTCATTTGTAAGGTAAGAAGGTTTGTAAATTGAATCCCTAAATAACCCACTAAATGAGGAAGGGTATGTCTGCACTCAAGCATGTCCCATAAAGGAGAAAACATCACAGCGTGCACAAAAAACCCTTTTCACCCAAAAACCCTTGTCACAAAAAACATTATATATTATATGTTTTTTTTTATTGTAAGTGTGTGAATTTTTTTTATCATTTAGTTCTTGCTTTCATTCATTGTTATATTTATCGTTGTTGGTATTCATGTTAATTCCTTTTGATAGCCTCGTTGGCCAACATAGAATTTCTTTCATATTTATGTAATTAGATCTTGGTTTGTAAGAGTTGATTTTGTTTTTAGATTTACAGTATGGTTTTATGACTAGGTTTGAGGTTTGATTTATTTTCAAGAAGGTGTGATTTAGTTTACAAAGAGTTTTGATTTCATACCAATAGATCAACAATGCGAGGAAGAAATTGTGCTTGCATAGATATTGCATGATAGCTTTGGAATAAAAGACTTCCTCAGGTTGACAATTTATGTTTTGGTAATTTCAGTTGTATATTTCATTAGACGATTAATTTCCCCAACATTTTGGCGTTATTGCCTGGTAATTTATCAATGGTGAAAAAGTATATCTAACATTGTTTTGTATATGCAATGTTGAAGCAGTGCTTGGTAGATGTGTTCCTGACCCTGAGGTGCAGGGTCGTAAGATGTAGTGAAGAACTATGCATCATTCGATAAACTGAAATGAGATCGGTCTCATAAGGGTTAGGGCATGTAGGTTGCAAGATTACTTTTCAATTGATTGAATTTTCTTTGAGTGTGGATTTTTTTCTTTGCATTCAGTTTTATTTTATTCTCAATTTTTGGTGTGTAGATCTTATCATTCCCCTCATTGGTGTTGTAAGCGCCACCCATTCTACTAACAAGTTGGAAGGAACATTCGAAACAGGAGCCTTAAGATAGCACACGCAGAATCTAATGAAGATATGGAAGGTAAGAAAGATGCAGAAGTTGTTACCTTTGAATTCCCCAGTAGAAATCTAGGAAAAATGGTACAAATGCAAAGCATTCCCCCATATTATCTACCAAATTTTCACGGTTTGGAAAACTAAGAACCCAATGCATTTTTATTTCAATTAAAAGTAGTTTGTAGAGCCTAGGGTAGTTGTGCTAATGATCAAAATTTTAAAGTGTTTCCACTTACTCTAAAAGGAGCAACCCTCCGATTGTTCTTGAGCCTCGGTGGGAATTGCATACAAACTTGGGAAGACATGAAACATGTATTCTTGAAAAGCTACCAAGATTATTGCAGGGTTAATGAAGACATCTTCGAAATGACACAAGGATGAGAAGAGAGTTTGGAGGGGTACATGGAACACTTTCAATGCAACCTACAAATATCCAAACAAAGGAAATTGGGGAAGGTGTGGAAATTGAACCCAATGATAGATTAATTTTACTCACAACAATTAACAATTGATCATGCAAAATCACTCACAAAAGAGACTGAAATTGGAGCTGAACACTAAACTGTATTAAATCAGTGTACAATAGCCAACCCTGTAACATAATAGGTTGCTGAATAAATAACATACATCAGGGATTCGAATGCATGAGGATCAATTCGAATCTAGCATAAAGCAGGCTTACTAAAAATAAGCAAATCCCCCATATGTGTAAAACGTTGATCCCAAATCTGTCATGGAGCTCACGAATTGGAAAAATGGCTTAGGCAAGCTAAAGAGTGGTGGAATGGCAGCTCATACATTCTTTTGCATGGAGAAAAGAGTGGAGGATGAAGAGGACAAAAAACTAGTTCACCTCACCTAGTCTAGCTTTTCTATTTGCCTTAAAACACTGAAAAAGCAGGGAATAAAGCAGAAAAAGCAGAAAAAGCAGAAGAGTGCCTAGGAGGCCAGGAATAAAGAAGATTTGATTCCTTGGACTTTCCCATGCACTAAATGAGTCAAATAAGGCAAGTTTTACCACTATGGATAGGTAATAGACAACTTGCACAAGGTGGGACACATGAACTAGGCTAATAAGACAAAAATAATTAAATTAATGTCTAAATGGGTAAACTATGGGTTGATTATTCTAAAAGCCCCCCTTAAGCCTGACTTATGAGTAATATATCAGAAAATTATAGGGCCTAGCAACAAGGCTTAGTCACCCTTTACATACTGCATGTCCATTTAAACAAGGAAAGAGGCAAAACCAACTTGGGAAAATCCTCCCTTAAACATGGATTGTAAAACAAAACTTGGAATCTTGTCTTCACTCATGCTTTCACAGCATGATCGGAAATCCCCAGTAGTGATTTGAGATTGCTGAAGGTCTTCTCACAAAATGCTTTGGTGAAGATATCAGCTACTTGTTCTGAAGATGAGCAGAACAGTAGGTGAATGGTGCCATCATGCATAAGTTCTCTGATGTAGTGCATATGGATCTCAATGTGTCTGGTTCTCTGCTTCTGAACTAGATCTTTGCAAATTCAAATGGTACTCTGGTTATCATAGTATATGGTAGTTGAGTACTCTGGTTCGAAGCCACACTCTCCAAGTAAACCCTGCAACCATAAACAATGAGTTACTGCATTAACAACTCCTCTGTACTCTGCTTCTGTAGATGAGAGTGCAATGGCACTCTGTTTCTTGCTTGACCAGCTGATTGGCCCTTCTAAAAGCATGAAAACATATCCTGATGTGGACTTTCTGTCTATGCTATCACCTGCCCAATTACTGTCAGTAAATCCAATCAAATCAAGATCAGATTTTGCTTTATAGAAGATCCCATGTGTCCTTGTTCCCTGAACAAAGTTAAGAATCCTTTTGGCTTCTTTCCAATGGATATCTTGAGGCTGATCCATGAATCTAGAAGCCACACTTACTGCATAACAAAGATCAGGTCTAGTATGTGTCAGATACAACAAACATCCAATCAATTTCCTATACAGTGTATTGTTTACCATAAGTGAAGAATCAGCTTCTTCCAGCTTCACTCCTGAAAGGAAAGGAGTTTTGCTTACTTTGCAATCCTTCATTCTGAATTTGTTCAGCAAGTCCAAGGCATATTTTTACTGGTGCACCTTGATTCCATCTTTGGTTTGAGCAATCTCAAGCCCCAAAAATTGACTTAAGAGCCCCAAATCTGTCATGGAGAAGGCTTGGTTCATAGCTCCTTTTAAGGAAGCAATCTCAGCCTTTGAGCTTCCTGTAATGAGGAGGTCATCAACATATAACACAATGATCATTAATGAACCATTAACTAACTTCAAATAGACGTTTGGATCTGATTTTCACCGAACAAAATTCAGTGATAGCAAGAAGCTATCGATCTTGGCATACCAAGCCCTGGGGGCTTGCTTTAACCCATACAATGACTTTCTCAACCTGCACACAAGAGAAGGGTTAGTAGCAAAACCTTGAGGCTTCTGCATATATATCTCTTCAATGAAATCTCCATTCAGGAAGGAACATTTTACATCCATGTGATGTACCTCCCATTGCCTTGAGGCTGCAATGGCTAAGGCTAGCTTGATGGAATCCATCTTTGCCACTGGGGAAAAAGTCTCATTGTAATCTATGCCATGAACCTGTGGGTAGCCCTTGGATACCAATATATCCTTTTACTTTAGTGGTGAACTATCAGCAGCAAATTTCATCTTATAGACCCACTTACACTGGACTAACTTTCTTCCTGGAGGAAGATCCACTAGCTCCCATGTGTTGCTCTTCTGGAGTGAGTTGAACTCCTCCTTCATGGTTGTTTTCCATCTTGGATCTCCTGATGCTTCTTCATATGTTTGAGGATCAGACTCCACCATCAAATATCATTTTTCAGCAAACATAGGATCATTCATGCACAGACCACTCTCAAACTGAGATCTAGTCCTCCTTAGGTCATTAGGATCCCCAGCTAGCTCTCCTGCTGCATGTAGTGTCTTGGCTGCCCATTTTGGCCTTGTAGGGATGTTAGGGTATGCAATAAACTCATCTCCATTAGAAAAATCAGAATCAGCATGTTCAACAAACTCTTTACTTACTTCTTGAGGTTCAGGTGGTGAAGAGGCTTCACCAACTTCCACTCCTGCAAGGGGTTCTTCTTCAAACTGAACACACCTTCCGATGAAGGATTTATTTGTGCTCAAATTTATCAGTTTGTACCCTTTTGAATCTTTAGAGTATCCAACAAAAATACACTCTTGGATTTGGGGCTGCAAATCCTTCCTCTTCTTTGTTGGAATTCTAGCCCAAGCCTTTGAGCCAAAAATCCTGAAATGGGTCACATCTGGCTTGTGCCCACTCCATGCTTCAAAGGGAATCATGCCATCAAGCTGTTTGTGAGGCACCCTATTCTGAATATAGGCTGCACAGTTGATAGCTTCGGCCCAGTACTTTGGTGGCAAAGTTTTGGCCTCCATCATGCATGTTGCCATCTCCTTCAGTTATCTGTTCTTCCTCTCAGCAACACCATTTTGCTGTGGTGTGTAAGGGATAGAATGCTGCATCTGAATACCTGCATCTACACAATAATTAATAAAATCAGACTTGACATACTCACCACCATTGTCATATATGAGGGCCTTGAGTTTCCTTCCAACCTGGTTTTCAACCAAAGCCTTAAAGACTTTGAATAGGCCAAAAACTTCAGACTTGTGTTTCAGGAAGTGAACCCAGCAATACCTGGAAAAGTCATAAATAAAATTCAATGCATATTTGGCATGACTCATGTACATATGAGGGAATGGGCCAGCAACATCACTGTGGATCAGCTCGAGGGGTGCATAGGTTCTCTCATGACTAGATCTCTCAATTTTTTTCTCTGGGTGTTTTCCTAGGATACAACCTTGGCAGGCTCCTTTGGAAAATTTTATCTTGGGAAACCCTATGACCATCTCTTTTTCACTAAGATCAGAAAGATATTTGTAGTTTAGGTGTCCAAATATTTCATGCCAAAGCTTGCTTGCTTCATTAGCATGAATCAGAAGAGCAGAGGGGTTTGAGTAAGGTAGGAAGTGTGAGAACATGTATACCTTTTGAGCATGATTCACAACTCCTTTTGCAATGACTCTACCAGTTGAGATCTCTGTGATCTCAACTTCATCAGGTGAGAATATGACTTTCTTAGGAGACCCAGTGTGGGTCATCTGGTACACTGATAGGAGGTTGGAGGCAAGACCAGGCACATACATCACATTACTGAACTGACCATGATCAAGATCTATCCTTCGTTTACCCAAACTTTCAGTGAGAGTGTCATCTCCCAGTACTATAGATGGTCCTTTCGACTTGTCCAGTGAGGAGAAGGCCTCCTTAGTCGAAACCATGTGTCTTGAAGCTCCAGAATCAATGATAAAACTAGGTGATCTTGATGTGCCAGCAACTAGAGCATGAACTCTCTCTTTGTCATCTGAACTTGATCCTCCTTCTCTCTTCTTTGAGCTTTCTGGAAGGGAGATGCCATTCTTCTCTAGGATTTGGGTTAGCATATCTATTTGCTTCTTCATACAAGAGCTTTCAGTGTGATTTCCCTTATTGCAGTATGCGCACTTGCTCATTTCACCTTTGTTTTTCTTCTTCTGGTAGTTCTTCTTGGGACCTTGTGGATCCTCCGGAGACTGTTTCGTGTCTCTCTTTTTCTCAGGTGGCTTTTTAGCTTCCTTTTTTCCTTTTGAATCCACCCTCAAATCTCCAGCAATCAAAGCTTGATATTTGGATGGTTTGATGGTGCCCATCATTAATAGCTTGTCCTGTTCTTGTGTGAGAGATTCCATGAAATCTGCAAGGCTAGTCATCTTCCAGGTTCGAGCTGTCAGTTTTGTGGCATAGAAGGTCAAAACAAACAATGAATAGTCAGGGCCTAGCTTCGAGAGGATTTCCAGGATGAGCTGATCATCTTTCTTTTCGATCCCACACTGTTTCAGTTGCAAAACTAGTGCTTTGAACTTGGAGAAATATAGCTGCAGGGATTCAAAGCTATTTGGACTCAGAGAAATCAACTCATTTTCGATTTGATGTCCCCTCATCTCAGCTGTCTTTCCAAAAATATCAGCAAGCTTCTCCCATACTTCATTCGGTGATGTCAATCCATCAAGATGGAAAAGGAGGTCTCTGGAAATACTGAGACACATTTGGCCATAAGCCTCATCCCTCCTGTTGTGCCATTTTATCTTCTCTGCAACTACATTAGGCTCTGCTTTTGTTGCCATAGTCAACCTGTAGAGTCCTTTTGCTCTCAATAGTATCTCCATCTCTGCTTTCCATTCAAAGAAATTGAAGGGAGTCAAGATATTTTTCTGTGATTGATCCATAGCTTAGAAAATCTGTCCCGGCTGTCAGTAGAAGGCTCCCAGTCACTGATGTCGAACCTGCAAAACAATTTTGGAGGAGAGAAAACAATATACAAGCGCTCTGATACCATGTGGAAATTGAACCCAGTGATAGATTAATTTTACTCACAACAATTAACAATTGATCATGCAAAATCACTCACAAAAGAGACTGAAATTGGAGCTGAACACTAAACTATATTAAAGTAGTGTATAATAGCCAACCCTGTAACATAATAGGTTGCTGAATAAATAACATACATCAGGGATTCGAATGCATGAGGAGCAATTCGAATCTAGCATAAAGCAGGCTTACTAAAAATAAGCAAATCCCCCATAGGTGTAAAAAGTTGATCCCAAATCTGTCATGGAGCTCACGAATTGGAAAAATGGCTTAGGCAAGATAAAGAGTGGTGGAATGGTAGCTCATACATGCTTTTTCATGGAGAAAAGAGTGGAGGATGAAGAGGACAAAAAACTAGTTCACCTCACCTAGTCTAGCTTTTCTATTTGCCTTAAAACATTGAAAAAGCAGGGAATAAAGCAGAAAAAGCAGAAGGGCGCCTAGGAGGCCAGGAATAAAGAAGATTTGATTCCTTGTACTTTCCCATGCGCTACATGAGTCAAATAAGGCAAGTTTGACCACTATGGATAGGTAATAGACAACTTGCACAAGGTGGGACACATGAACTAGGCTAATAAGACAGAAATAATTAAATTAATGTCTAAATGGGTAAACTATGGGTTGATTATTCTAACAGAAGGAGACCTTGAAAACACTCGTACTTAAAGGAATCCAAGAAGAATATTTAGAAATCTTAAATCTGATGGGAACACGTGATGTATTTCAGCTATCATATAATGATGTTTGTGAGTTATGTATAAGTTATTCAGTAGGAAATTCCAAGATTGGTAAGAACTCTAAAGAACTTTCCTCTAGATTTTTGAAATCTGCTGCAAAAACAGGAGATTTAGGAGTTGAAGTCGGTAATTTATTTGAAAATTTTAATGTTGATATCAATGGTTCACTAAGTTCACAATTGGGTGTTTTGCAAGTTAAGGAAAATCATGATGAATTTGAAGAAACAATTTTCACTAGGTTCCAGAAGAAACATCTTGAAATGGAAACATCATAAAGTTATATTTTTTTGTTGGGAGTATGAGCATACTTGAGTCATTTCTTCAAAAGTGGATCCATTGGAAGTTCTCCTACACTTGAGAATAATTTGGTATTTCCTAGTGTAGGAAATTGTAAATAAATAAAATAGTAAAGATAACAATAAGTCTAGTTATGAAAACTAGTTTACTGGCACCGCTAGACATGAACTTTGGTTGAAGATCTCAGTGAGGTAAATTTATGGTTGAAAATGAAAATTATTGGTAAGATCCCATTCAATTTTTCACTTAGATATAGGATGCATAGATAGTATAATTTTTTTTTGAATAAGAAATCTTGGACACATGGTGCAGCAAGAGCCATCCATATTACTAATCTCTCTTTTTCAGGAAGTTGGTAAGAGGAAGGAAGCATTGGTGGATGAAGAATCCATGGGGAAAGGAGCCAAATGATTATGGAAAACCTTCAATCTTTAAACTTGTGCTATCTTCATGGTACGTGTTTAGTTTTCATTTGTATATGACACATCCATAAAAATACACAGGCTTTATTTCAAACATGATATCATTTTTAAGAGTTGTAGAAGCTGCTGCAACACAGAATGTAAGACAATCTAGGTAATAAATGCTTGAAATTTTTGGTATGGGTGTGTATTATATTGAAATTTATATTGTTAACAACATTCACACCTACTCCTGTCATTTTTTGGGATCCATATTTCATTTATTAGATTTCAGTGGCATTTTGGCTTGAAATTTCTACTAAAACATAGTCGGAATAGTCCATTTTTGGGAGACCAAATGGAATTATTTTTAAAACCTATTTAATTTCTAAGTATCCCTTTGAATCTAGTTTCCAAACCAATTTGAATTTTTGATATTAGGCATCAAACGAAAACGTTTTGGTCAAAATACTAACGGGGTGTCAAGTAGAAAGCTTAGGAACAGAGCGAGGATAGTCACGTTTTGGATGCCTTATTGGATAGACATTGAAAAAATGTTTCATTGGTATATTCCCCTATGAATATAGTTTAAAATTTAATTTTAATCACTCAATTTTGATATCATATGAAAATGTTATGACCAAAATATCAACTGCCTATCATAAATCAACATTTTTAAAACTCGGTTTCCTAGACTGTTCATTGGCCTATTTGACCCATGCATTCTTATTCGATTCAAAACCTATTTCTATTCAATATATATACATGAATATAATTTCACATCCAATTGGAATCACATCAATCCATCATCAAACGAAAAATTTATTTCTAAAACTCTGACTGTTGGTTTAGACCAGAATTCGAAAAACACATTGTCCTACAGGTTGTTACAAAGAATTTTTGACATATCATATTATGGAATTTTTAAAACCTATTTATAATGGAAATAAAAATATAAATTTAATTTCATTTAGATTTGGAATCACTCAAATCGAACAAGGAACAAATAATTTATGATCCAAACACTGCTAGTGAATCTAATCGACCATCGCTCTCCCACAGGTATAAGTTGATTTTTGTACATTCATTTTGCATCTGTTTTATAAGTAATTGCTTCTTCTTTTTTCATAATTATTGGATGAAGAGAGAGTGATCACCTCTCTTCTTCCATTCTCTCATGATTTACTACAGGCAAGTGCAAAGTTTTTGCAGCTCCTCAGAAGATAGAAGGTTAATAAATGCATGCGTGAGTTTTGAAGACTTTTTCTTAAATTTGCAAGTGGATTGAGAAACAAAATTGAGGAATTTATATGTAAACCATAGGAATACCAATTTTCCATAAGTCAAGTTCCATTTCTACATGAATTGATACTAAAGAATCCTCCCAAAATACCTTTCCTACATCATGCTCATTCACCAACACCATGTTATGCCCACACATTTCCTTCTTGCTTTCACTATTCCATTACTTCCATGAACTTCTTCTCCATTTCATCAATTCCATACTTTCCGCTCCATTCACTACTCACTCATGAATAAAGTCTTTCATAGTACCCTGGGATCTGCATACATCAATGGTAGATATCATTGTTGTTAATCATGGGGATTCATCAATGCCTCTTGATTGAAAAATCCTGTAGGTGACTCAACTCCCAAAAATCCATTTGTACATGTCAAGATGCATTAAGGAACTTTAGAACTCACTGTCATCAAAGGTGATTTTATTCATGTTGGTTAATGACATAAATTAATGTCCGGTAATCCAATGACTTCTTTTCATGCTTGACTTCAACACATCCATTCGCATGGTAAATAATTGTACCTCGGTTTCGTAGCGATTGAATATTATATGATCCCATGGTTTCAATAGTGACTTGCAGCATCATTTGTTCCAATAGTTGTGTAGTCGTTTTCCATTTTCTTCCAACATTTAGAAGTCTTACATTAATCCAACACAACAAAGTTCAGATCAGATTCAACCTTCATTAGTTTCAACTTCTAGCTACATCTTTCAGTAGTAGTTATCATCCTACATTATCCCTAGCATGCATCAGTACATTCATGTCAACCAAGGATTCCACAGAGGTAAAAATTGAGGTAAAATAGCATGAGTTTTTGATTTATTAAAAATTTAGGAAAATGTCATGAATAACCAATAAACTTTATCCATTTCCATTTTCTATATAGCATTTCCACTTTTTATCCACTAGTTATTTGTCTTTCATCATTCCCATCCATGAACACCCAAGTCAAGTCCTTCCCTACATCTCCTATGTCTAAGCATGAGAAAATGATCTACTACTGCCACATAAGAACCAACAATAGGAATACAAGGCATTGTTGTTATTTCATGAGAACCTATAGTGGAAGAAGCATATGCTTCCATACAATAGAGAATACATTTAGAGGCATGAGTTTCATGATTCACTGATGCATACACTGAATTACAACTGTTGTCATGTGCACTTCATAATGATGATAAATGTTTTGGTCCTTACATACTTGATGTTGTGGTTTTTCATGAAAAAATAGTATTGATGTCATGAAATATAAACCAAGATTTGAGGTAACATGCTTCTCTTTACATAGCAGTAAAACAAGATGCTTCGAGATTTGAAATATCATTATTACAAGGCTACAATCCACATACATCAAAATAATATTATTGGAGGGTATATCATATGGTATGTGGGATGTCAATCATTTTATACATATGGTCAAGAATTTGACGGCAAACCCAGAACAGGGAGCATTCATAACTCTTCCATTAAAGATTGGTAGGTTTACTTGTTGTTTGAACAATGAATGGTTGAACCTGAATATTTTAATCAGATTTGAATTTTATTGATCCTTAGGTGCTTGCATTTTCCTGTCTTTGCTTTATGACATCACGTTGGTCATCACAATCTCTACTTTACACAGATCATAATAACATAACAGTTTGATAGAAACCTATTATTGCAATCTTGAATGAGTTTTTCATAATGCTCAACAAGAAGCATTGTGATAAGCCATGATCAACCCTTGCTCTGGTATTTGTTTGAAAAATATGTCTTAACTTTTGTTCTGTGAATTAAAGAGGGTTGTATTTTAGAGAAGCACAAAAGTTTGTCCTTGGGGAATATGTGAAGTAAATAAAAAGCATGTTTGGGATGAGGAGGAAAGTTTGCAACAAGGATTATCTGAAAGAATTATCAATCTCTTCTATTACTGGTTAAAATCCTACTCTTTATGCTTGAATTATTTGTCACTATTAGCTTCTATAGGAGAACTTGTGATTTTCTACTTCAAATGAAATTATCAGGCTTTCCCTTTATGAGAAAAAACTATTTACACCTCCGTTAAGATCATATATAGAGGTGCATCATTGTACTCATAAGAATCCCTTTTGTTGCATCAATCCAGAGTGTTATGTTCCTGTAGAAATTCAATAATGTGAAATATTGTCTGCATTAAATTATGTTTCCTACTATAATTGATTTCCCAATTGCACATGCTTCAGCAAAACAAGTTACAAGAGAAAAATTTAGAGGGATCCAATGCAACATGATTTATACTTCAATTGGATAAAATTTGATTTGATGAATTACTTGAAAACTCTTCTTTTACCTGAGGGAAGCTCAAATCTTCAGTTTGCGGGAAAGGAGCGGTTGCTACATTCCATGGTATGGTAAGAATTAATCCTATAATAGTCACATTTTCAGTCATTTGTTGTTCTTCTAGCAGAAAAAGAAGGAATCCTTGTTATGAAGAGGGTTGAATCAATGATTCACAAGTGAATGTTGTTAGCAATAAGATTCATTTTTACAAAGCATTATTAGTCTCTTCATTGATAGAATTGAAGCATTTTTATGACAGCTTTGAAAACTACCAAAGTGCACAAATTGAAGTGAGCATATCTTGCAATTGGTAAACTGGATCTTCATGAAACTTGCAGGAGAGAAGCACTACATCATGAAGAACAACTCTGGTAAGTTTCAGTTCAATCCAATGCACAGTTTTCGAAAAATGCCCATCATCACCTACAACCATTTTTCCTATATCTCGAGATTCGTGCATCATATGGATTTGAATTTTGGGGAGCAAAAACATTATGTTAAGAGGAATATACGCACCAATTTTTAGGTAAAAATACTTCGCGGATTTTGAACAAATGGCCATCATCACCTACAACCAATTTGTATTTTTGTTGAAATCTGTGATGTGAGTATCTCTATTTTTTGGTGTGGAGATGCATTGGACTAGTAAAAACTTTCTTGCGAAATTTCAGCCAAACCCAGTTTGTATTTTGTAAGATATTGGTTTAGGAAGTTTGCTAAAACACCGGTTGAAACACTTGTAGCGGCTTAATTGTTGATACATGGTTTATTTGCTTATATCTTGGGATCAGTGAACCACATTGTCATGATTTTTGGTGTGAAGAGGCATTGGGTAAGTATGAACGTGCTTGCAAAATTTCAACAAAATTCACATTTTACTTTGAGAGAAAATGGCTTCAGTAGTTTTCTGTTCTATTTGTTGAAACTTCGCTAAATTTAGCGCTCTTTTGCCGAAACTCAACTAAATTTAGCGCTCTCCTGCTGCAACTTCGCTAAAATTTCCACTAAATTATCTTCTAAATGGTTGAAACTCTATTAAATGGATACAGATTTGCTGAATTCTTCGCTAAATGGTTGCAACTCTGCTAAATTTTTCACTAAATTCTCCTCCAAGTGGTTGAAACTTCGTTAAATTCTCCACTAAATGGATTAAACACCGCGAAAATCCTATGCTAAATTTTTTGCTAATTGTTGAAACTCCACCAGAATTGCTAGAAATCACTTGAGGGATACTTTTGAAGGAGAAATGCAATAACCGATATTTGAAGAAGTTTCAAGTATTATTGGAAAAAATCATCATATTCCATTAACATCATCAGTGGGAAAGTAGCCCTTGTTTTGGTCACTATGCATGGTAAAATGAAAACAACAATTGAATGAGTTTTTCTAGTTTGGATGCTACACAGGTATTGGGTTGCATGAAAATATGCAAGAAGTTTAGTTTGGAGAAGACGTTGGCTCACGAATTTGTCCCTATTTTCATTACTTATCGACACCTATTTCATCCATCTTCTTCCTATTTTTTCCTTTTATCATTCCATTTTCCATCCATTTGTTGTAACCACTCAAAAAATACCATATTAGTCTCATTGATGCTTTAATGGTTAATAATGAATATTTTCCTTTATTTTTTATTAATTGAAGTCTATTATGCATAATTTTACTCGTGATGGTTTGTGGAGTGATTTTTCATATTAGAAGCCACATCACTCATGGTTCAAGTCTCTAAAGTTGGCATGCTAGAACACATCCACATGGAAATTCATAACATGATTGTATTCCTTAGATTGATTACGTGGATTTGTGATATTGAATTCGTACACATGTCCAACATGGAAGCCTCCAGCTCATGATCAAATGACCTCAACCAAAAACGTGTTCCAAATAAGAACACATTGATTTGTGTTTTAATTTTTGGGCACATGAAGAAGAATTTCAAACATCCAGGACATGGGTTTTGTGCGTAATGATGTCAATTACTTATTATGAGTGAAAATCTCCCAAAAAGACTATGGTTTGGGAGAAACTAGTGGTTCTTCGAGAGTATATTTTCCCAGATTTGCAGTTACGGTCGATTTTCAAATTAGCAAATTTGTTAAAACAGATTCCAAGTTGGGAATTTGGTTCCTCGTCCTTGTGAATGACTTTTATGTATAAATATGTAATCAATCTCATGGAGAAGGGGGGAGGAGAGGAAGCAATGTTACTCTATATAATTTGATCCAAACTCAGTTTTAATAATTTCATTATGATAATACATGCTTCTAGTTTCTTAATTCTGGAGTTGTAGACCTTCATTATGGAGAGCCAACTATCCTTAGTGGAGGAAGGGCCATCTTCCCTGAGTAGATACTGGTAGTATTGATTGTAAGTGTGTGAATTTTTTTATCATTTAGTTCTTTCTTTCATTCATTGTTAGATTTATAGTTGTTTTTATTCATGTTTATTCGTTTTGATAGATCGTTCGCCAACATAACATTTCTTTCATATTTATGTAATTAGATATTGCTTCGTAAGAGTTGATTTTGGTTTTACATTTACAATATGGTTTTATGAGTAGGTTTGAGGTTTGATTTATTTTCAAGAAGGTGTGATTTAGTTTACAAAGAGTTTTGATTTCATACCAAGATCGACAGTGTCAGGTAGAAATTGTGCTTGCATAGATATTGCACGATAACTTTGAAATAAAAGAATTCCTCGGGTTGACAATTTATGTTTTGAGAATTTCATCTATTTTTTAATTAGCTAATTAATTTTCCCAACAATGCATTACATTAAATGGTGTATATTCACCTCACTGGTGGATTAAATACCACGTTGTGGGGTGAAAGTAAGTCATTAAATGGCCTGCAATATGCTCAATAATTTTCATTGTATTAAGTAAATAAGCAGTAATTATTCATGATGAATCTTGTTTCCAAAACATTAGTACTTGTTATTGAATTGTTTCAAGAACATTTGGGACAATTGGTGTTTGCATTCATTACCAAACATGAGATCATGACAGTATATTATATGTGTGATCATGCGTAATGTTTGGGATGGATATACATTAAATGTCATGAAGGTACAGATCCTAATGGACGACATATTTTGCTATGGATTTTTCTATGTGGGTGTAAAATTTGTGGCTCATATAATGGGAAGGATAAGGATTGAAACACCTAGGAAGCATTGCATGATAGGTTTGTGGTGCAATGTTGTGGTTGTAATATTGAGATATAAATGAAATTGATTATTGTAACTTTGCAGAAAAGGGGTTCTCCATTTATGAACACAAGACCTATAATCCACTTTGTGGTGCAACTAGTGCATTATGTTATATGTCGAGGGCATTTTATATTGCAAAAATTTTTTATTTAGTGTAAAGGGGAAACCTGTGAATTTCCTACGTTGAGGTTGATTCAGATGGGAGGTTGTTGTAGGAACAACACCACATTTGAATGAGTAGCATGGGAAATCCCTTATATTTTTTTAGGAGAATGAACATTGGCCATTTCTCAAGTTCTTGTAATAGGAACTGAACCTTTATCACGCTTCAAAAAAAATACAAGGAGATAAATTCCTTTACCACACTTGTTCCATTCAAATGAGTATCATGGGAATAGCGTTAGAATTTTCGGAGGAGGAGTGGCATGGTCTCTTTCTCAAACTCTTTTAATTTGAGTGAGCCACTTCCCATTTCTCTCTCTCTAATAATTTTTCAAAGGTAGTGTCAAGGATCACTAGCCCTTTGTCACAATTGTTCTATTCTAATGAGTATCATGAGAACTCTCTTAAAAATTTTGGAGGAGGAGTGGAGACATTATCCCTTTCTCACCATATTATAATTACCTTATTTGTTTCTCACACTTCTATAATTTTATTAAGGAGGAGAAGGATCACTATCCCTTTCTCACACTTTTTTAGTTGGACTGATGAGGACGAGGTGGAATGGAATAGTTTCCAATGAGTGAGTAATTTTAGAACATAGGAGGAGAAGGAACACAACCCTTTAAAAAAGTCTTCTAATTTGAGTGAGAAACTCACCCTTTCTCTTGTAATTGGAGGGAGAAACTCTCTTATAGTTTTGGGAGAAGTGGAAATGATGGCCATTTATCACCCTATTCTGATTACTCTATCCCTTATTTACACCTATGAAATCTGAGTAAGTTGGAGAAGGAGCACCGACCCTTTATCACCCTTGAATCTATGGTTAGAGTGATGAGGAGTGAGGAGGTGGAGAAGGAGCATGTTTCATTTCTCAAACTCTTTGTCTTTGAATGAGAAACTAGCCATTTCTCTCACTCTAGTATTTTTTGGGAGGTAGGGTTAAGGAGCACTAGACCTTTCCTACATTTTTTCCTTTTTTTATGAGTAGAATGGAAACTCCCTTAGACTATCAGGATGGGGATTTGCAACATTGGTGCTTTCTCACCCTATTCTATTTACACTGACACTATCTCCCTCTTATGAAATATGAGTAAGGAGGAGAAGGATCACTGGCCCTTTCTCACACTTCAATGGTTAGAGTGATGGCATGTGTTTATGTGGATATTAATCCCAAGCTTAGAACATTTGAACTCACAAAATTACTTGAAAATATGCAAGAAACACTCAAGAATGAGACTGAATAATGAATAATCCACAAACTGTTGTTGATATTATTTTACATCAGCCATCATTAAATAAATATAGGTTTCTCATAAATTAGATACTCCAAGGATTCAAAATCTCAAAGATGTTATTTGAATCAGTACAAAAGAAGGCTTACTAAAATAGTCAAAATCCCCCATAGATGCATAAATTACTTTCCAAGTAAGTCAAGACGCCCACTAGTTTTCTGAATGAGTATGTATAGCTCATAAGTGACATAAAGTTTATTTTATCATGCATTTACATGAGGAAAATAAAAGAGGTGAGTTGGTGCAAAAAACAAGGCAGACTACCTTAAAACTAGCTTTAGCTTTTGCCTTAAAACTACAAAAAAGTTGGAAACTCTTGAAAAATCATAAATGCACACTTGCCAATCTAGGAAAACTAGAGAGTTGGAAGAATATAGGATCTTTCTAATTTATTCCAGGAGGGAGTTTGGGCAAGTTTGACCTAAAAAATGGAATTGGGTGCAAACTAGCTAGTGTAGGTCCTAGGAAATTAATCAAAAAGATTAATTATTTTATCATAGGTCTTGGGGTGGGTTTTTATTATTCCAACACCCCCTCTTAAGACTAAATTTATGTACAATATCAGAAAATATCAAAGATATAGGTGCTATCAACAAGGCTTAGTCACCCTTTACATACTGCTTGTCCATAGAAAATAAGGAAAGAGGAAAAACCACAAGGGGAAAATCCTCCCTTAAACATGGGCATGAAAAAAACTGTATGAAATATGGTCTTCAATATATATTCACCAAATGATCAAATATCTTAATTAAATACTTGAGGTTATGGAAAGTGTTGACGTAAAAATTTGCTCACTAAGCTCCATCTAGCCTACACCACTTGTAGACATCCATATCCTAACCCATTTGACCCCCACACCCATCTTTAGCCTATATTTTTCTCCCAAAGGCTCAAAAATAATTAAAAAGGGATTAAAAAACCCCAAAAGAGCCAAAATAACCTAGTAAGGAGCCAAAAAGCTCACGAAGGGGCTAAAAATGCCACAAAGGGGATAAAATCCCTAAAGCATCTATGAAATAAGGAAAAAGGGTTTAAAACCCTAGGTAGGGCCCAAAAATCCTAACCAAGGGCTAAAAACCCTAAATTGGAGAAAAAATATATAAAAATAGGGGTGGGTGTCACCATCAAACACATTCCATTTCACCTTGTCGTCATAATGTCCACATGAGTACCTTGAGAGCCCATTCACTCTCAAGTTATTCATCCCTCATAGCTCCATTCGCTCGACTTGCTCATTCTCATTCCCTTGGTATGTTGAGCCATAACTCCACCCATTCCTAGCCTATCGAAAGGAAAATTCACAGTTAGGGCATGGTGGCCCTCCTTCAAACTACATAGGTATATTGTGTTATGTCTTTCTTTGCTTATTTTGCAATCCATATATGCTCATGTTTAGCTTAGCTCTAGCAGTTTGTTGCAGGGTTTCATCTTTTCATTTCTAACATTGGTTTGCAGGGTTTTATTTTTCTTTCCCCACAGAGACTCTATCCTTCCGTCCTATAGACGGAAGGTAGGTTCTTTTGCACGTAGCCAGGGTTTTTTCTTGGCTACAGTTTGGCAACTTCGTCGGGTCTATCCCATTGGATCCCTGGGGTTTTAATAGTTTTTGTAGATTTTAAATAGTTGGTCAATACTTTTCTTTCATTTTATTTACTAACATTTCTTTCTAGTTTCTTTCATTCGGCGACAGTACCAGTTATTGTCGGCCTTCCTCTAGTCTCTTTCATTCAGCCATAGTACCAGCTACTGTCGGCCATTCTTTGATAATCCCCATATTTGCAAGTCATTCAACTATGCAAAAACGACGAAACTAAATTTCTAGAAAATTCACCTCTATTCGGCCACGTTTTATGCCCAAATTGTTGATCAATTTGAAAATTTATCCATAGTTACGGGTAAATAGGCATGTTTGGGAAGTGTTTTTGCAACTGTTTGAGCTAATTCCTCACTTTTTGATCACAATCTGCCCCACAAAAACATGTCTTCTACAGATGCGCGATCCATTTTTTCATTGTAAACTTTTGGGTTTGCCTGTTTGCTTCTGTTCGGACTGTCAGTGTGGCTATGTCGCCACTGTCCAGCAGCCTATTTTTTCATGCAAGTAAGTTGTTCAGTATTGATTGGGTATGTGCTTAATCATTTACAAATACAAATCTTCCTAAATACTTAGTTTATTTCCGCACAGTTAGTTTTTAAGTTTTAAAGAATCAATGGAAATAAACCCCCTTACAGAACCCTTCCTCCTCTGATCAGTCATCACCCTCTGGGGTATTCTAAGATAATATGGAGGTTACTGCAAGTGTAGTAATAGGCACATATCTGAGTTATTTATCTAAGCCATTAAAAATAGGTGACTTCAAAGGTAGAGGGGGTGGAGACCATAGGGGGTCTCACGGCATTTGCGTCCTCCCTGTTGACCAACCTTGTGCTTGAAGGGTGACTTGAGGATCTACGGGTGGTATTTTTCCCACTTTTATGAGATCCCAACACACTTTCTTGGCCTACGAGGGATACAAAGATATGGTAGTCACTAGAAAAACTTACATGGTTGTTAGTTCATAGTTGCATTTTTCAATCATTGTTCATTTTTACTGGTATTTCCACATTACAAGTTGCCAATTACCTCACAAAAAACCAAAACCATTTGCTAAACCATATATTTGCAAAAAGTGACTTAAAATAAACAAAATCCATTCACAAAAGTGGAAACAACCACACCACATAATCAACCAAACTCAGTTCATGACGCTGAGAAAACCCCTAAAAGTAACCAATTTACTTTAATTCAAAACTCTGCAATTTGAGGACATTAATTCCTTATTGCCTTAACTGTGAGAAGTGCTTTGGCTATGCCCTAAAACTCATTGTTAGGAGTACCACGGAAACAGCAAAGTAGTTGGACAACGAGAGGAATTACCAAGCGAAACAGACAACGACCCCTACCGATTGACTAGAACGGCCGTGAGGAAAAAGCTAAGCACTATCTTCTGGTAGTCTTGGTGGTCGAGTGACCACCTGTAATCCAATAGAAAACCATTGAAACTAGTTTCCAATTTTCATTACCAGACACTATCAAACATACACCATTGATCCACCATACTCTTCCTCATGCCTAAGAGGCGATCCACTTCAATTCGGGTCTTTAGACCGTCACCATCGAGACCACTCTCGACAACCCTCCTCACCATCAGAAGGCCATACATCCTCTGATTTTGACTCAAATTCCTACCAATCCGAGCCACATTTGCACACCTAACTGTCTATCCCCATGGAGGGATGGTTGGCAGCAGACCCACACCCATGCCTCACATTGCAACCACAATTGCAACTAGCATCCCTAGCACTGCTACAAATGCCATGGTGAGTCTGAAACCCATTAGCAGTGGGCCCACACCAACCTCTTTCATTACCATATTACCACCATTCATACCTGGGGGCAGTGGCCCTTCTACGACTATCTCGACTATACCCATTTTGGAAAGTCAACTTCAAGTGCCCCCAGTCATGCAAGGACATCACATTCCCGCAAACCTAGGTGCGATTGCCACTCACCCCCTCACCAACCTTGGGTCTAAACTGTCATTCATGGCTCATCTTAACTTTCCTGATATTTCCAGGTTAACAAATGACCCAATTAGCCACAAACCCCAATGGCCTCCTATGCTAACCAAAATCCCCTCAGACATTCCAAAGTTTGAAGGGAAGGCTGGTGAGTGCCCTCAAAATCACATCACGTCATTTCATCTATGGTGATCTTCAAATAGTATCATGGATGACTCAATCAGACTCAGGCTATTCCAGCGCACCCTCACCAGCGCCGCAGCCAAATGGTACATTGAGCTACCTTAAGCCTCCTACCCAACCTTCAATTCCTTGGATTTCATGTTCCTGCAGTATTTCCAATTCCCCATCGAATACGACAAACGAGTGGAGATATTTCTATCTTTCCATCAGAATACTACGACCCAAATAACCAACCACATCCATGAGTGGTGGCGATGCTGTAGTTTGTGCAAGATTCAACTTGATGACAGGATCTTCTTGGATTGGTTCCTAAAAAATTTGATGCCACCTATAGCAAAGGATGTCGCATCTGAACATCCCCAATATGAAAAGGAGGCCATCTTGAAGGCCCAACAATTTGACCTGATCTATGCTCAGTTTGGATACCCGTATGTCATAATTCCAGATGCCCCTTGTGCCGACACCTCCTTCCACGATGCATCGAGGGAATCCCATGCTGTGGATGCCATTATAGGCTCTGTCTCCCAGCACCAATAGTATTACATGACACCTCCTAGGATTCCACCACAACCAAGAAACACCCCTAATGGTTCCCAAAAACAACCAGTGCCCAACTACTCCAGGATGATGGCACATTATGGAGCCACCACTTCTTATGTGCATCTTGTGCCACCTGAACAAGCCCATGTGTCTACTTGGCCAGCACAAGCATATTCGGGAAAGATGTCTGGATTTGAATCCCCTCCAAATCCTCTGACCTATCATGCGCCACCCATGCAATCTGCTCTAGCCCCTAGTCCAACTCCCCAAATTCTCGCAGGGAAATTTTTTGCTCAGCAAAATCGTCCCAAACAACCCAACCCCAATAACCAACAAGGGCAAGGTAATAGAAACAGAGCTAGGAACCGGGGTAACAAGCAACCCCAAGGAGGTAGCCAACAATGGTGCCAATCTACCAGCTCAAAATCCCCAACATCCTAACCCACCTTGATGCGCTCCATTTTGGACCAACCATCCATGCCAACTGTGCAACGTCTACGAGCACTACACTCACGAATTCTCTTTTATGGACCGCGCCAAAAACTCTCTCCAGGATGAATCTTAGTAGGGCACCAATGCGATAGCCCAACCTAATCTAGCACCACCAGGCCCTCCACCCATGGTGCTCCAGAACCTGTTACCAATCCAAGGATTGGTAGAAACTGCGCCTTTTCCCCCGCCTGCACCCGTTGTGCCCCCGCCTACAGAAACAGGAGTCCATCACCTACTGGTGATGACAACTTAAGATATAACCATGCAAACTAAGCTATACTAGTACTGATCTGCTACTGAAACCGTTGACCCATCAGCGGCATCTACATCCAACACTGCCAACGTTCCTCTTCACCTCCCTACCCTCCCATGGATGGGGAAGATAGAGGTTCGTGACTCCCCTTTCGGCATCTCACCAATAATTCCACCACCAGAGCGGCATTAAACTATAGCATCGTTGACGATTTGGCCCAATCACCTATGGCCGTGTCTTCTCTTGAGGTGCTCAAAACATGCATGCCATAGTGAAAAGCATTACTAGCTACCCTCGGTGTTGTATACCCCTCTGACTCCAAATTGATCACTTTTGATTTGGACAATGGAGAGCCCATAATTCCATCAACCACTTCCTTCCAAATTCTGGTATCCATTTGGAATTTGGTCGTGCATCACTGCATTGTAGACGAAGGGGCATCAACTCGCATCATGTCCACATTGGTCTAGCAGAAACTTGGATCCCCTCTCCTACAACCATCCACTACTACTTTGCGTGTTTATGATGGCCACCCCACAAAATCTCAAGGCATTGTCCCACACGTTCCCATATCATTAGCTAGAAAAACAATGTTGATTGACATAGAGGTGGCCAACGCACAGTTGAACTATAACCTTCTCTTGGGATGGAGCTACATGTACTCCATGAGATCCATGGCATCCACCGTGCTCCTCCTTATTATGTTCCCTCATGATAGGAAGATCGTGACAGTGGACCAGCTAAATTACCATGATCCACAGGGGCCAATAGCACCAGCTAATGTTATCCCTACTGTTGATACCAGATTTGATAGTGCGGCCACCCCATCTTTATTGGAAGTAGGCCCGAGGTTATTTGTCAACACTTCCATGATGGATTCCTTCCCCTTGGTACCACCTCCACTGGCACCAAGCAAGACTGTGGATTTATGCATGCGCTCATCTAGCACCATGGCACCCAAGCCCCAACCGCAGCCGTATCCCAAACAACAACCGCAACCCCAACCCCAACTGCGGCCCCCAACCGCAGCGCACCCCCAACCACAACCGCAACCCCATCTGCAAATGCAACCTCGAATGCAATCCCTTAGGAATCACTGGGGATCTCTCTCAGTCCATACAATTCCCTTCCTCTTCCCACCATCTGGGATCGTAAGTAAGCCTATTATGGATAATTTTAATTTACCAAACTTTACGCTGGGAATTCTAGTATGGTACCTAGAACTACCCTCCCAGCCCCCAATGCCCTAGGTTGTGCTGACTCCCATCCAACCTATTGAGACATTGTCATGCCCCCCTCCTGGCCCAAAAAATCCACCTTTCGTACTTACACCAGCCCCACCTCATCCAAATAGGGCTATGGGAATAAACGCCAAAGCGGCAACCGAACCCTAACAGACTCCAACATGCGTTGTGTGCGATGTACAGGGTTACGCAACCCAGAATTGTTCGGAAATCCCCATACTTTGCACACACCTGAATGCCATGGATACAATGTAGGATTTTTCAGTCTTCATCCTCTCAAGTCTGCCAATAGCTATAAACAAGTCTCTAAGGACAAACCATGCATGTTCCCTTTGTGGCTTGTATGGACATTATTCTCACCACTACCAAGACTTGGCCGAGTTTCGAGCTACCCTAAGAAATATTCAGAAACATTCTCTTGAATCCAAAATCATGTTCATTGAGGAGATTCACCATATGATTTTTTCCTTGACCACCACAACCATTTACATGATCTCTAACTCCAGTAATCCTTCCATCTCCTCACCCATGTAAGATCCACCTGATCTATCCCAACACCACTTTCGCGATGACAGAGAGATCTCTAAAATCACCACTGATTTTACACCTTTTCACTTATCCCATGGCATGGATTCAGGTTTTCCCATTGAATTTCAGACTCTTCCCCCACATACTTTGCACTAATTGCAGAGTCTCCAAGGCAAGGTCAATTTCCTTTGTCGGAGGTCCTATGCCTGAGTCGCTCACCATGAAACACTTGGGGCATTTTTTTGTTTTTGTTTTACATCATTTTTTACCATGAGTCAGTGACCCCCTCCAGTTTTTGTTCCACGTCTAGTCGCAATGAGTCCATTGTAGATCTCCATTGCATCATTTGCACAAGAGAAGGTGGATCTAACACATCCACCCTTCCCCTGCGCCATTGGAATCCCACTAGAGGGTGCAGTCCCAATTCTACACATGGACAAAGCATGTTGTATGTATGATCTAGCTACCACCAGGATAGAATACCGTCAAGTCCCCAGACCTATCCTGAAGTTCGAGGCCTCTTCGTATCTCACGAGCGCCTTTGCTTCCTTTCCCACTCCTTAAAGCATAGGAAATGGCGTCTACATCGTCTCGTTTATCTCCTTTTGTGGACTATGTAGACTACCATATGAAAATGACCACCTTGGCACACTCAAGCTAAGAAAATTTCCCTCTGCATCCTTTTATGATTTCTCAGGCACCGGGACCAAACTCTATGAAAAATCTCATCATGGGTTGTCTTTAAGCTCTTTCCCAACCTTCTCATAAAGAAAATATTGCCAAGCAAACTTGGTTTCATTCATGATCGTAAAAGTATTTGAATGACTATCCAGTTAGTATAGGTTTAACTTTTCCCGGCCTGATTGGACTACCAAGAGTAAAGAAGTCTCTCATCCCCTAAAGGATGGGCGAGCTCTCCTATGTACACTTTTATCCTTTTTTGTGCATAGGAAACTATCAACGAAAAAGAGACCCCACTGGAGTCTCCTTCATGCTTTCAGACTCTCTAAGATTGAAAGCACCATCGAGCATTTACTTTCTTGGGCTCGCTAAAAATCCACAAGATCGTACCATAACGGTGTCTTTAGACACCACTCCACATATTACAATTTGGAAGCATTCCCCCTTTGGGTCGCCTTTGTTCATAGTATTCTGTAATGAGTCTTCCTTGGATCCCATGAATACCAAAAGTATCTACCTCCCCCAAGCATTTCCCATATGCAGTTCCAGTCTGGGTATTATAGCTATGATCCCTCTCCCGTGAGTTAGTTTCATTTGCTTTCAGGTTAGCCCTCTCTTCATACTCTGAACAAAGGAATTTTGAGTCCCCTGCACCCCTCCTACCCCTGTTCCCCCACTCGGTGTGTTAGTCCCCAGATTGTCTTACACCTTTGGTTATGTCCCTCATGCTTTTGGCCAAGGAAACACCATTTCCTTGGTCAATTGTAGGTCTCCCTCTATCGACGACAACACATCTATTCTAGAGGATAGACCCAGAGGTCCCTGTATCTTGGTTTCATTAACCTCATTGATGAGTTCCTTGACCACTTAAGACGATTCCTTTGTGCCTCTCAAGATGGTTGTGTCTCACATGCTCGACTCCATCTACACCATCGCAATGTTGAGATTCGTACAGGGTATTGGTCTGTACAGTATTTAGTAGAAGACCCCGGTGACACCTAACTCTAGCACATTGATGAGTCTATTGAGGAACCCAAATAGGTTCATGTCCCTTGTGATTTTTGGGTTGCGTTGGAGAAAGTGTTTAGAAGACCCAAAGCAGTGCTTCTAGATAGATTCATGATTTATGTAGCATATTGTACCACAGAGACTCTCACTCTCCATCAATTAGTCCCTACAGTTGTGTACCATTCCATATCAGTTATGAAGATATAGTATTCCATGATAATGCTATGGGTCCAATATAGTGATTCTTCATATCAGTATTGTATTAATCCTTGTCATAGATGATTTCACCACACATGGCGAATCACATTTTTATGGCCTTCCATGTCCTTCTGAAGACTCCTTAGACCCCATAGACCATTTTTGTTCCTTTTATGTTTCCAAGATCATCCCTAAAAACATGCAAAATTTTCTATACACGACTTTTAAACCGTTTCTCCCGTACATACGTGGGTTTTATCCCTAAAACCGCATACATCTCGATGTGTGCAAAAGGCCAAATTCTTTTGGAGTTTTCCTTGATGTGGATCCGAATCACTTGTCTCCTGGTCTTCCCTATGCCTTGAGATCGCTCGGATTCGACCTTTCATTACCCCATTAAAGAGCTATATAAGGAACCCCTTTGGATACATTGAAGGCATGAGGAATTGAGAGCAAGAGAACTATAGTCCATTGTTTCTGGAACTTGTGCTTGAGTCTGCACCCCTTTGTCCCTTGGAGCACTTTTGTGTTCTTCCCAAGCTTTCCCTTTGCTTGTGAGCTTGCTATCGAGAGGTGGAGGATTGAAGTGGTGGAGGCCCAAGTGGGGGACTCAGTTTCTCCGATTCGCAGACGTGCAGACAGAGGTTGTATTCATTGTAATATCTGATTTTATATTAATAGAAATATCTTTTTATCTCCAATAATGTGTATTTGAATGAATATTTGATCCATGGATGATTTCAAATGCTTATATGTTATTGATTATATATGCTAGAGTATATCTAACACGATTATATATAGCATGCTTGTCTTATTTATTGAATGTTGAGGAAGCAATTTATCAATTCAAGATGGAGTTGGATAGCTCAACAGGGATCTACATCAACCGTCTGGAATAAGGTACTAATCGAGATCCTTTAGGGTTAGATATTTGGTTTCTCTTGGATATAAGAAAGGATTGATTTATGGAGTCGAGATGTCTGTTTTGGTACCCCAATCCATATGAATTTATCTCCGTAACAAAATTGGAGATTCCGCTGGGGAGTTCCTAGTAGTTGTCCTTTGGGGGTTTTTATCGGCATTCAATGTTCTTGAATTGCTCTTATTTCTCTGTTTCTGAGTCGAGTCTGTGGGAATGTTTTCCTGGTAGTGTCTGATTGGTGTGAATTTTGTCTTAGTTTATCTGTTTGCCTTTCTTTTTATACACTTTTCTTCCTATACATGAGTTTTTAACTCATAGTCGCGTATACACGCGGCTTTGACTGCTATATCCGCGTACATACATGGATCCACTACGAATAGTCACCTATGCACTGAGTTTTTCCTTTTAGAGGAAGATGGATTGTTGCTGGGTGAATTTTGATGATTACTGAGTCTCCTTTGATACTGCTAGAGTCTGTATACACCTCTATTTCTGACCAAAGACACTTGTTTTTTAGGTAATTTTTTTTTTTAAGAATGTTCTTGTCATTGCATTTTCGATTTTTTGTTTTGGGATTAGTGCATTAGATTTATTTTACCTTAGTACTTTGCGTGAGTGTTGTTTGATTGTGCTTGCAGAGTTTGGGGGTAGTAGATTCATTCTTTTACCTTAGTATCTCATTTTTATTCAAAAAATCCAAAAATATTTACTTCTTTGCATCATTATGCATTGCACTTTGCACTTTGCATGGTACTTGCACTAGGTTTTCTTAGAGAAGTATTAGTTAGGATTTCATATAGGAATGAATGCATTTGTCATTTGAAGAAAAATTTGCATTTCACGTAGAAGCATGCCCTGTTTTTCATTCGACACAATGCATTTGCATTGATTGTTAGGTGTGCATTTTACTTCGAGTTGCGTCATAACACCATTGGTTGCACGGTCATGTAACTTTTTTGAGTAATAAAGCCAAATAAAATCAACGCTTAATTAAAATGGATTACACTATTTTCTTTGATAGGGTACACCAACCGGATTAGGTTTTAGGGTGTTGGAATAGTTCATTGTGAGTAAAGTCTCTAAGACCACTAAACAACAACATGTATGTGTCTGTCTAGGTGAGAGTGTGAAATTCCTTGGTATAATTAGTGTTTCTCAGGATCCTCCTCTTACAAGGGAGTTAAGCACGAGGCAGTGTGAGCAGTTATTGATTGGGATGACCCCTATTCATAACCGAGTAGCACTGGAGATATTTCCAATATTGTATTCGTATATGGGGGCTCTTTCGAGTGTTTCAGGCTTTGCTACCCTGCCCATACCGTCAATCCTACCTGCATTTGTCCACCTAAGCATTGATTATATTGAGGTGACCTTAGTTGCCTTACCTAGGTTATCAAGGGGTTACTTTGCAGGGGTTATTCTGTGGGTGTCCCAGCCAAGTTGGGGTCGGACAGCACAGTCGATTTATGCATTGAAGCTGAGGGCCAAAATAAGTGGTTACGAACCTCTGCTTGTTGTGTATGGGAGTCTCAAGCCTCTCCTAGGCGAGACATACTTGCTTCATTCGGGAGCTAACATATCCTACCGTTGTTTGCTTGTGACTGGATTTAGATTATATTGGTGTATGCTCTATGCACGTTATCTTGCTTAGGGTTTGCATAATTATAAAGTATTTTTCATTTTTTGAGACATTGTGGATTCGGGTGCAACACCTCACTGTTCTCGTGGTTTAGCAAGACTTCCGCCTTCTACATATCCTCCTCCTTTGGGAGAGAGAAGCAGACGATCCAGGCTGACTACTTCTCACATTGATTCACATGCAATGGGAGATCATGAAGATGAAATTCCTAAGCTACATTCTTCACTTCATGAGGTTGAAGAAGAAGAGCCTACCCCTACATATGACCCTTCACCTGATATACCTACACACTCTGGGTATGATCCTTCACGTGATATACCTACACACTCTGGGTATGATCCTTCACGTGATATACCTACACACTCTGGGTATGATCCCTCATCCATAGGTCGTCGGTATTGGATGTCAGGCGATGAGACTCATCATGACTTGTGAGCACTAGTTATGGCAGTTATGATATGTCTGGTATTCCTACACATGATTCGGTACCACATATCAAGTCGTAGTTTGAACCTAACACTATGCCTGGGGGAATTCCTAGTCACTTCCATGTGGAGAGATTTGGGAACTCAAGTGACATTGCGACCTCCATTCCGGTGGTGGAGGCCATATCACATGTTCGTCCTAGACCTAGTGCTAGTAGTCCTATTCAGATACCAGAGCCAAGACAAGTGACTGTAGGGAACACCACTTACGTAATCTCACATGTCCCTTCATCCTCTATTCCTAGTTCTTCGAATGATATTCCTCCCCCACATTCACATGGTCCTTCAGGCCGAAATGTTTCTATGATTCATGTGCATACTGCTGCTACTCGAGTAGTCATGTCTCAAAGTCAAGTATCTCCTGTTGTGTCGGGAGGTCGTATTCCTACTTCTAGAGGTCATATTCTTACTTCTGGAATTTCTATTCCTACTTATGGAGTTTCTCATGGGACATCTCATGGGACTTCTTATGGACCATATTATGGACCGTAGTATGCACAAATTTATTCTCCTTATGGGTACGGCTATCAAAAACCCACTTACTCCCCAAATTATGGCTTTGTAGTCCCAAATAGTCAAGGTACACCACATTATGGTGCTTCCATGCCACCCTACATGGGTCAAACGGGAGGAGGATACTATGTCCATGGCCATGGTGGTTATGGTAATCAATCCTATGTGAACCAAAATTATCAGGGAGTGCCTCATAGACCTGCTCAACCTAGGCTTCCTTTCCTCACAATGTTAAATCTGCCTGACATGTCGAGACTAATGAACGATCTAGTATCTTATGACCTGGCTTGGCTGTCTATCCCTACGAAGCTTCCCTCAGACATTCCCAAGTTCGAGGGAAAACCAGGAGAATATCTGAGTGAACATGTTATTACATTTCACCTATGGTGCTCTTCTAACTCCTTACACGAAGATTCGATCCGTTTAAGGCTATTTCAATGCACCCTCACCGGGCTTGCCACAAAATGGTACATAGAGCTACCTAAGGGGGCATTCACTGTGTTTGATGACCTAGCTATGAATTTTCTCAACCACTTCTAGTTACCAGTGCGTTACAACATTGGTACGGAACTCTTGTCAACATTTCAGCAAGATAAAGCCACGCATATCTTGGACCATATCCAATATTGGCGTAGACAGAAGAGATTTATTAAAGCCTTCATACCGCTGGAGTTTCTCCTCAAGTGGTTCCTTAAGTCGTTACTACCTTATATAGTGAAATATGTTTCTACATTCGGAGTTCAGAACAAGGAACAAGCCATTTTTAGGGCACAGGAATTGGACTTGATTTATGCTCAATTTGGATTGTTATATGAGATCATTCCTAATGCTTCGCGTTCTAGTTTCTACCCTAAGGTCAAACCTGGACCACATGCCGATGGTATTGTTGGTTGTATGAGTACCAAACCTCTGGATTTGGCTGTGAAACAGGTCATTCAATTATCTATCAACCAATCTGCTTCGGGACAAGCCACGGATTCGTCTCAACCCACCCAAACGGCGAGTGTGATTTCGTTACAATCATCGGACCAGAAGGGTAACCAGCAACCCGGAAGGAATAAGAAGAAGGGTAAAAACAATTGTAAGGGTGGGAATAAGAATGGAAATGCCAATTCTAATGACAAAAAATGCCCGAAATGCTGGGGGGAACAAGCAAACTAAACATAAGGTTAAGTTTCCTTGCAAGTTATGTAAGGAGGACCACCTCACTCACTTGTGCCCTCAGATAGAAGAAGCCTCAAGGTTCATAGCGCAGGGCTCAGTTGTGCTGACTAACCCTTTACCTCATAATCAAAATATGAACTCGAGGACCCATGATAAGTCTGGTGGGGATCAAGACTTGCTGAAAGCATGTAGTGGCCATGGTTGCATCAACATGGTGTGTGCTGCTAAGGTTGTGACTCGTGCGAAGGACTATGGTTCGTCACAACCAGACCTTGGAAAGGAACCTGCTCCACCCGAGAGTCCTTTGCATATTGAAAAACCTGTGGATAAAACTGAAGTTTCTCCTCGCATTCCTAAGGGATTCTTTAAGCGTTCAAGGCACAATCCTAATGCCCGAGCTGCCCAGAACTATTTTGTTGTCAAGGACTTGGGCCACACTCGTTGTGCGATGTCTGCACTCAAAGTACTTCAGAGTTGTCCTTTGCAAAGGAAAGCTTTGCTTTATGCTCTTGGTGTTAACGATGATAATTCTTCCTCCATCATCAAATTTGAAACCGTGGGACTACAGCCTCGCTTGCCTTACTATGTGTCTCTCTTGATTCATGTAGAATGTCTTAATAGTACCGTCAAATGCACTATGATTGACGAAGGCGCTGCTACTTCTGTAATGTCTTTCGCATGTTGGAAGGGTTTGGGTTCTCCAAAGTTGTCTAAATCCGCTACCATGTTGACTACATTCGATGGTAGATCGTTTCGGTAGCACGGAATTCTTCCTTCTCTTAAGGTCCGTTTGGGAGTGAAGACAGTCGCAATCAAGGTTGAGGTGGTTGATGCACCCCTTGACTACAATCTGTTACTGGGTAGGAATTGGATGTACAGTGTGCAAGCCGTAGCTTCTTCTCTATTCCAAGTTGTATGCTTTCCATTTAATGGGAAGATAGTTACGATTGATCAAATGTCAGTCAAGAATCCGTGTGTTACCGTATCTTTGGGAGCTTCTGTCCCGATTGTCACGCACTCTCAGCCGACAACTGGGAGTGTCGGTGTGGGCATGTACCCATCCATTATGGGATCATTTAGTTTTCTTGCACCTATTCTTATGATCAGGTATACGTCCGGTGAGGCTTCATCGTCATTGTGTTCGGTGTCTTTTCACACCACTCATATGGAAGATCCTTGGATTCTTCCTACACCGAGTCCTTCACGTGAGCCCATCGGAGCATACATGTCGTTGCCTGGAACTATGATAGCATATCAAGCTAATCTCATATGTGTTGCAGAGCCTGGTTTTTCCTCTTCGCAGATAGAGGAGGAGGACCCATATGTACTGCCTAGATGGGAAATTCAGTCTTCTCACACACATGACTACCTTGATATTGTTTTTCTGTCAGATGAGGCTATTATTGAGGCTATGTATGGGGTTGAGCCACCTTGGGAAGAGTTGCATCATAGATCTTATTTTCTTCTCGAGCTTGACCGTTTGGAGTGTGAAGACTTTAGGGATATTCTTAGTGAGAGAATTGGTAGTCCCATGGTTTTGTTAAGCTCTCCTGGACCAATGGCTGATGGAAACATGGCAAATATATCTCCTACCATCCCTATCAATATCTCTCATGATCCTGGAAAGACTAAGAATGTCTATATTTGGGCATAATGTTCCCATGCTGAGATTCAAGAGCATACCGATCTATTCAAAGAATTTCATGATGTATTTTCCTGGTCATACGAAGAAATGCCAAGTATCGACCCTCGCATTGTTGAGCATGAAATTAAAACTTATCCCAATGCTAAACATGTTCAACAACACTTGCATGTGGTGAATCCTAGAAAAGCACCCGCGATTAAGGCTGAGATAGAAAAAATGTTGAATGCTGGTTTTATCTATCCCGTTCCCTTGACGAAGTGGGTTTCAAACCCCATTTCGGTTGATAAGAAGCAAGGAACGATCCACATATGCACTGATTTTCGTGACTTGAATCGTGCCTGTCCTAAAGCCAATTTTTCCACACCATTTATCTATCATATTTTGGATGAGTGTGCGAGAAGCGAGGTATTTTCCTTTATAGATGAATTTTCTGGATACAATCAGATACAGATCAAACCTGAGGACCAACATAAGACTGCCTTTATTTGTCCTTGGGGTACCTTTGCATATTGAAAGATTCCTTTTAGCCTTAAAAATGTTGGAGCCACTTTTCAGCGATCTATGACGTTGATCTTCCAAGATCTCAAATCAATTATTGAATTCTTTTTGGATGACCTTGCTGCTCATTCTCATTAGAGGATGCGTCATTCCTACCATTTGAGATTAGTGTTCGAAAGGTGTCGCCATTATTTGGCCAGGTTAAATCCTCACAAGTGCATCTTTTGTGTGAATTCTGGTCGCTTATTAGGGTTCATTGTCTCCAAAGAGGGTATAAGAGTCGACCCTTTGAAGGTTGAGGCAATACTTCAATTGTCTCCCCCGAGAAACATTAGACATCTTCAATGTTTGCAATCCATGGCAAACTTCTTACGGATATTCATCATGAATTTTGCCAATTTGAGTAGAGGCTTTATGCATCTTTTGAAGAAGGACACTGCCTTTTTCTAGGATGAGCAAGCCCAGGAGTCCTTTGATGCGCTTAAGCGAGCCTTAGCATCGGCCCCAGTGATTAGTGCACCCGACTATAGCCATGACTTTCTACTTTATGTGGTCGCGTCTATGGAGACGATTGGTATGGTTTTGGTTCAAGATGATGAGGAGCTTCAAGAGCATGTCATATATTATCTGAGCCAGAACCTTATAGATGCAGAGATCCATTATTCCCATGTGGAGAAGCTTTCCTTAGCTACCGTTCATGCGGTCAAATATTGAGACACTATATTCTCCTTCGCCAGACCTTGGTGGTTGCCCATGTCAATCCATTTCAGTTCATCCTCACTAGAAGGATGATAGGGGGAAAGTATAATAAGTGGATTGTCATCTTGAAAGAATTTGATCTCGAGTTTGTTTCGGAAAAATCAAAGAAATCATTGATTTTTGCGGAGCTTATATCTGATTTCCCGAGCAAGGAGGAGGAGGAAGCTTGTGAAGATACATTTGTCAATGAGCACATCTTCTTAATTTCAAATTTGGATCCATGGTATGGAGATATTATCATATATTTACAAACATTGAAGGTCCCTACTCACCTTTCACAAGATGAACGATGATGATTACGTCACATATCTAAGAGTTACCTCATAGTGGATAACACATTGTACCACTGTGGGGTAGATTCCATTTTACGTCAGTGTTTAACTCATGAGGAGGTTGAGCTTGTGCTGAATGATTGCCACGGATGGGCATGTGGTGGTCATTTATCTGGGCTTTCCACAGCCCAAAAAATCTTGAGAGTAGGTTATTTCTGGCCGTCGGTCTTTAAAGATTGTGTCAATGTGGTCAAGAAGTGCCGCCCTTTCTAGGTGTTCACACATAATATGAGCTCGCATCTTGCCCTGTTACATACAATTATCACCGCCAGTCCCTTCCCTAAGTGGGGGCTCAATTTCATGGATTGCAACCCAGCTTCAGCTGGGGGGCATCATCATATTATCGTGGCTGTTGGTTACTTCACGAAATGGGATGAGGCTATTCCCACAATTAAATCCGACAGTGAGATAGCTGCACACTTCGTATTCAACCAGATTATTACTCTGTTCGGTATTTTGAAAGAGCTTGTAACTGACCATGGTAAACACTTTTAGAATCAGATGATGGAAGAGTTTGCCTCAAAGTTAGGGTATAAGCAAGAGCATTCTTCTTCTTATTACCCTCAAGCGAATGGATAGGTTCAAGCAGTGAACAAATCACTCAAGTCCATTCTCCAAATAACCATCGCACAAAGCAAGACCAATTGGCATATCATGTTATATCCTGCTTTGTGGGCTTATAGGACCACGGTTAAGACTGCCACCATTTTTTCTCCATATCAGCTTGTACATGGAGTGGAGTTTGTATTTTCGGTTGAATGCGAGATCCCTTCTTTGAAGCTAGCCATAGAGCTCTTACCAGATACTTCCTCATTGGAGGAATGTTTGGTCCATTTAGAGCATCTTGATGAGCAGCGTCAAGATGCTTTAGTGGCTCTAGAAGTGAATAAGTGTCGCGTTAAGGTCCAGTACAATAAATCTGTCCATCCAAGGAAGTTTAGTGAGGGAGATTTGGTCCTTTTGTGGGATCAAGCTAAAGAACCCTTGGGGGTAGGAAAATTCAACCCCATGTGGCATGGTCCTTACGTGGTTAAATGTGTGTTAGAGAAGGGCACTTATGAGCTAGTAGATTATGAAGGGACGACCTTGGAGGAGCCTAGAAATGGTCTCTATCTTAAAAAGTATTATGCATGATTTTCAGCCAGGGCTGACTATTGTATATTATTTTACAGCATTTTGTTTAGTTAGGTTTTTCTTATGGTGATCGGATTTGTTGATTAGCTTCCGTTTCTTACGACAGATATCAATGGAGTCTTCCATCTATATAGGATTCGCGGATGGTGTAAGCCGTCACACTCAACACTCAGCCTCTACTGCTTGGGTGATTTATACTCCTATGGGTTAAGTATTGTCTTCAGGAGGCATATGTTTACGGCCTTGTTCAAACAATATTGCTGAATATAGTGTTGTTATTGAGATTCTACGAGATTCCATTTCACATGGTGTTCTATCTCTTGAGGTACGTCTTGATTCGGAGTTAGTAGTGTCACGGCTTAATGGTTTGTATCATGTTAGAGACCCAACATTATTATGGAGATTCTTACATGTGAGATTGTTAGAACGGCAATTTGACAACATAACATGCATACATGTTCCAAGAATTTATAATCAAGTTGTTGACTCATATGCTAACTACATGTTATATTGGAATTTGTTTCATAGACAGTAAGCTCATCACAAACATACATTTTTACACATGTAAATAAATAAACCGATCATCATAAAAGTTCTTCATTAAACATCCAAAATGTTATAATACATAGTGTCATTATAAAAAAATGGGGCTTTCGAGCCACCAAAATATAAATACACGGTAGTACAAAATGTATCACTCCCGGGTATCTAATTGTGGGGAGGAGGAGGGGGGTTTTGATCATGGAATGTCACCGCGACTCTAGCTAGTCATCTAAAAAACCACACCCATGCTCATGGCACACCCACCACCTGACGCTGCATGGCCTCAGGCAGGTCCTCGACCTGCGCCATGGGTACCCTATGTGTCAGCTGCACGAAGTTGGTATGAATGCTTTGGAGCGTCCTATCCACATCCACACCCGTAATATCATCTCCTCTTCCCCACCATCTATGATGAGGGAATCCTTCAGGCTACCATGGTCCTACATCTGCATACATATGATAGGATGTCACTATGTGTTGTCATGCAAAAACATGTCTTTTTGATTCCATATATCAAAAAACACAAAAAATTAAATATCTCAAAAATATTAAAAAGAGGGTAGGGATCCATTACCAATGTCACCATATGTCGATCCTGGTGGTATTGGCATATCGGGGTCTCCCCGAAAATATATCCCTACATAGGGGTAATCATCAATGGCAACTATCTGTCGTCACCACCATGGAAAGAAATCAGCTGGATAGGGGTTGGACACCCTACCTCCACCTAGTCTGCGCATCGCATCTACCCAATGTCGTTGGGCCAAATCTTGGACCCCGTGAAGAGGAACGTCAACTCTAGGGCTCAATCCCGGAACATGCTCAAAGAAAAAAGTGCTCAGTATGTTACTGAAACTGAAGTTTCGTACTCAGCCCATCTTGCACTCACTGAGTTGGTGTTTCATGTTTCCCAGTAGTGCAGTGCTCCAATCGTACACCGTGGGTCTCATGCACTCCACTGCGTAGAACATCAGAGGCCGTGAGGCCTAGTGGAGTGAGTCTAGCCCTACTATCCTGCCCAGTGTCAGTAGTATGGCCTTTAGGCCTAGCACCTGTATGGAGTTAGTTGGGATCTAACTCCCGACCTTCTCCATATTTGGATAACAATACATAGCTATTTACTCATCTATGGTGTGGCCACCTCCAGGCCCGCGAGATCGTAGGTTCACCACTTCCCCCCGTCGGGAAAGTCCAGTAATAAAGTATATATCCTCCACTTCTATGGTGAGGGACATCCCATCGATCTAGAAATACTTTGAGTTAGGATCCCAGTAGTCTAATAGCATCTACATCAGTATTGGTTTTTCTCTTAAGCCACCAAGACACCAAAACTTGTAGAGCCCACATGCACAAAGAGCCTGTTGTGCCATTAGATCACCACGTATTGCTTCTTCTACATCCCTGTGCTCACGTTCTCTCCATTCTAGAACCATCATGCACATTCAAATAAAGTTTGGGTCATTAGAAGTCTTTAAAAAAATTGATCGCAGCCGCATACGCGATTGTTTGCTAAACAGTCGCGTATGTACGTGACTTTGAGGGATTTTTCCGCATATATCCAGCCCTATCTGTGGAATAATCCTCGATTTCCACGTGGGCCGAGGCGTACACTTTAGGATGGCTTAGAAATCAAAATTGACCATGGAAAATTGAAAATTTTACATGAAAATGAAAGTGCAAGGCATGGTAAATTACCTAGAAAAAATGGTGTCGGATTCCGTCGACTGAATCTCCCGAAATTCGCATTTGAAGTTCTGAGCTCAATTGGCTAAAAATTTCAAATGTTATATAATGTTTTGAATTTTTTACTATTTATAAAAAAAATTCAAATTTTTGAAAATTTTTACCCCCTTTTCTATAGTTTTGGACCGTTTCTAATCCTTTTAGACCGTTTTTTACCAATATATGATGTAGGAGACCGTTTTGACCGTCGTTTTGACCATTGTTTTGACCCGTTCGTGCCGATTTCAGGTATCATGTCTAAACTGGCATATAGGTTAGGTTTCACCACCGTTTTCATTTAGCATGACCTTATGATCATTTCATCATAACCGTAGGTACGAACCCATTCTATCTTGTCACAGAACCTTCTTGCTGTTTTAGAAGTTGCATGATTTGAATGGTAGAGCTTGACCTTACATGGGTACCCTAGTTAGCGCCTTATTTGTATTTGGTTCCCATGCTGACAGTTTTGTCCTCTAGGGTGTGGGATTCTGTTGTATAATATTGCCATGACATTTCGCAAGAGCGTCGTACTCCTCTTGATCTTTTGTTGGCCTGTTTTCCCCCAGAATCCCTTATGTCAAGTTGTAATTGCATTATCATGATCTTTTCCTACCTCATTTGAGCCTTATGCCGACTTCCTTGACTTTGAATATCATCCATATAGCCTGAGCTTGTCTCATGTATAGCCACGCAAAGCCATTTTGTATATCCTTTGCAGCTTGATTCCCTAATTTTACTGGGAGGGGACTTTCCCCCGAGTGTCGTTATCCTAGACATGTGTCCTTGCATTGAGCATAGGTATGTTCCACTACTTGGAACTAGTTTTTTTTCCCATTTGACACTCGTCTCCTCCTGGTCTGTAACTTTAAAGCGATTTTATTCTTTTTCAAGCTTTTCAAATATTTGAAAAAGTCCAAAAAAAATTAAAAAACCAAAAAGTCGGACAAGAAAAGATGTTATCTTTGGCAGCAATCGAGTCGTGTCACCTTCAAACAGAGCACTATATATCACATCCGTTGGTTCGGTTAATAGTTTGACTTTAGGAGTTGTACTCATTTATCTGAGTTTATCTCCACCGACTGGTTAAGCTTCGAGTCCCTATGGAGCCTTTGTCGATGCCTCCTATGTTGCAGAGATGTCCCAGTTTTGTATATCAAGTTTTTGCTTCCTACATTCAGTCACCATTCACCTTTATGCTCTTGTTCAAAGGAAGTTGAAACATGAGTTAGCCATTCCTTAGTTATCTTGACTTTGCATGTCGGCCATTCCTGGTACAATTACTGGTTCGTGCACCTTATGATCGAGTCCTTCCAAATTATACAAATTTGCTGAGCACCTCGTGTTGGATGATGGGGGATTCCTTAATGCCCTCCTTCCAACGGATTTCATCCCATCGACTTCAGATCATTTATTCTAGGATAGGAATCTATAGTCATTTTTGAGTGCCTTAAGACTTGCAGTCATCAATGGCAATTTCTCTCATCGTCGACAGTTTTTTGGGAATACATCAATGTCCCCTAATCGATGGATTCTCTCAAGTGTTCGACCTCAACGCATTTATTTACACTTGTTAGTTTTCACTCTAGTACCTTGATTCCCATTTTCATTATCAGTGGGTGATCTCACGTCTGTTAACGGTATACATCAATGATCGGTAATCAGACGTTGGACTACTATGTTCGACCTTGACACCTCTATTCACATAGTAGGACATGTACTCATAGCGGTTTGTGTAGAAGACCTTCCATATTGGTGGCATCTCTTATATTCGTGCCAGTGTTCATGAGATTTCAGCTCTCGTGACTTGATTCCAGTATATGTCAGACATTTCCAGCCATTATGGAGATCTTGATCCATTATATATCTTCAGTCTTTATGGAGATCATGATCCTTTGTATATCTTCATCATGGAGATTCTGATCTATTTATATTGTACGTGGCGATGACCACATATGTTATATTGTATCATGCCTATTCATGGCCATTATACTCTTATGTATCTGGGACTGCTATATGTATTTGCAGTTATGTGCAGAGTTGTATCATTGTATAGTGCTGATTGTATGGTTGGTTCTTCCACTGGGTTCTTCATCACTTCACTTCTGGGATGGACTTATAATGTATTTCGGCCATTGTATGACCCCTCTGACCTCAAACATTAGGGGGCATCTGTTATAGCTGATTTTACCACACATGGTGAATCACATTTTTATGGCCTTCCCTGTCCCTCTGAAGACTCCTTCGATCCCATGGACCATTTTTGTTCCTTTGATGTTTCCAAGAGTATCCCTAAAAACATGCAAAATTTTCTATACGCGACTTTTAAACCCTTTCTCGCGTACATACGTGGGTTTGACCCCTAAAACGGCGTACATCGGGATGTGTGCAAAAGGACAAATTCTTTTGGAGTTTTCCTTGATGTGGATCCGACTCACTTGTCTCCTGGCCTTCCCTATGCCTTGAGATCACTCGGATTCAACCTTTCATTACCCCATTGAAGAGCTATATAAGGAACCCTTTGGATACATTGAAGGAATGAGAAATTGAGAGCAAGAGAACTAGAGTGCATTGTTGCTGGAACTTGTGCTTGAGTCTACATCCCTTTGTCCCTTGGAGCAATTTTGTGTTCTTCCCAAGCTTGCCCTTTGCTTGTGAGCTTGCTATCAAGAGATGCAGGATTGAAGTGGTGGAGGCCCAAGTGGGGGACTTAGTTTCTCTGATTCGCAGACGTGCCAACAGAGGTTGTATTCATTGTAATCTCTGATTTTATATTAATAGAAATATATTTTCCTATCCAATAATGTGTATTTGAATGAATATTTTTTCCATAGATGATTTCAAATGCTTATATGTTATTGATTATATATGCTAGAGTATATCTAACACGATTATATATAGCATGCTTGTCTTGTTTATTGAATGTTGAGGAAGCAATTTATCAATTCAAGCTAGAGTTGGAAAGCTCAACGGGGATCTACATCAACCGTTCAGAATAAGGTATGAATTGAGATCCTTTAGTGTTAGATATTTGGTTTCTCTTGCATATAAGAAAGGATTGAATTCTGGAGTCAAACTGTCTATTGTGGTACCCCCAAGCCATAGGAATTTCTCTCTGTAAAAATCCTCTTATTGAGGAAACCACTATGTAACAACAGTTGTACATGATCGACTCTTGCATTTTGGAGCCTAGATCGCATTATTATTTTTTGCATTTTTACGAGCATGGGGATTCCCACCTTGTCCATATACATGTCACATATTCATTGTATTTCACCCATTGATGGGAACCAAAATTAATACAAAACCAAAAACCACCATGTCCTAAACGAGGAAGCACTGCTTCTTCACAGGTCTCTCCACTCTCCTAATGATCCAATGATGTCCGTTGGCCATACGATGAGCTCCTACCCTCACACATCAGGGGGAAATCTGTTGACGTAAAAAATTTCTCACTAAGCTCCACCTAGCTTACACCACTTGCAGACATCCAATATCCTAACCCATTTGACCCCCACACCCATCTTTAGCCTATCCTTTTCTCCCAAGGGCTCAAAAATAGTTAAAAATGGCTTTAAAACCCCAAAAGAGCCAAAATAACCCACTAAGGAGCCAAAAGGCGCACAAAGGGGCTAAAATCCCTAAAGGAGCTACAAAATAAGGAAACAGGGCTTAAAACCCTAGGTATGGCCCAAAAACCCTAACCAAGGGCTAAAAACTCTAAATTAGAGAAAAAACTATAAAAGGAGGGGTGGGGGTCACCATCAAACACATTCCATTTCACCATGTCATCGTAATGTCTGCATGAGTACCTTCAAAGCCCTTTCACTCTAAAGTTATTCATCCCTCATAGCTCCATTCCCCCCACTTGCTCATTCTCATTCTTTTGGTGTGTTGACCCATAGCTCCACCTATTCCCAGCCTATGGAAAGGCAACTTTAAAGTTAGGGAATGGTGGCCCTCCTTCAAACTACATAGGTATATTGTTTTATGTCTTTGTTTGCTTATTTTGCAGTCCATATATGCTCATGTTTAGCTTAGCTCTAACAGTTTGTTATAGGGTTTCGTCTTTTCATTTCTAACATTGTTTTGCAGGGTTTTATTTTGCTTTCCTCACAAAGACTCTATCCTTTCATCCTATAGATGGAAGGTAGGTGCTTTTGCACATAGCCATGGTTTTTCCTTGGCTACAAAAATGCCTCTTTGAAAACATCTTAGTGAAGATGTCAACTACTTGCTTAGATGATGCGCAATAGAGCAGATCAATGACCCCATCATGCACAAGTCCTCTGATGTAGTGCATATGGATATCAATGTGTTTGGTTCGCTGCCTCAATTTTGGATAAGTTGAGATTCGAATGGTAGTCTTTGTTTCAAAATAGATGAATGTAGAAGTATTTAACTCGATCCCAAACTCTCCAAGTATTCCTTGCAACCATAAAAATTGAGTAGTTGCGTTCACACCTCCTCTATACTCTGCCTCTGTCGATGAAATTGAAATTGAACTTTGATTCTTACTTGAACAACTGTTGGTCCATATAAAAACATAAACACATATTCAGGAGCTTATTTCCTATCAATTTTATGACCTTCCCAATCAGAGTCAGTAAAACCAACTAACTCTAGTATGGATTGTGCAACATAGTGAATCCCATGGGTTTTTATTCCTTGTACAAAGTTTAGGACTATTTTGTATTCCCTCCAATGGATGTCATGAGGCTGATCCATGTGTATGGAATCCACACTCACTACATAAGATAAATTAGGTCGAGTATAAGTCAAATAAAGAAGACAGCCAACCAGTTGCCTATACAGGGTATTGTTTTCCATTGGAGTTGAGTGCGGTTCTTCAAAATTAATTCCTGAAAGGAAAGGAGTCTTGCTTGGATTGAAATACATCATTATGAACTTCTTCACCAGACCTGAATCATACTTTTACTAATGTACCTTGATTCCAAGATCTAATTGAGAAATATCATGCCCCAAAATTTGGCTTAACAATCCCAAATCAGTTGTAGAGAAGGAATGGTTCATTGCACTCTTCAAAGAGAAAATTTCTTTCTCTGAACTTCCTGTGATCAAAAGGTCATCCACATAAAATAAAATAATGATTAAGGAACCATGAATGTCACATACCCCAAATTGCAAAAAAAAAATATGTTTTAGGAGACATTATGTTTAATTTTATTATAAAGTTTGTAACTAATGACCAAGTGGGGTCAAGGATAATTACATTTAATTGCTGAATATTCTATTAATTAATAAATGAAATATGAGACAAAAAATTAAGGAGGTTGTTAAATGAGTGTTTTACTGGCCACTTGGTGAAATAGGCTGGGTTGAGAGCAGATTGACACTTGGAAGCATCCTCAAACTACTTCTAGTTGTTGCAGGAGGCAACTTCCCTATTTTTGTGGTTATGTTCCCCAAGAAAGTGGAACAAGAGTAGGTGGCTCATTAACTGAAAACTAACCCAAAATACCTAGGCATGCTGATAAAAATTCCCATTGAATTCAGCTGAGGCTTCTCATTCTTTGACTTGTGAATTTCTGATGAAATTGGTGCACATGAAATTTAATGGAAGGGACAGGCAGAAGTGTTTGAGTGAAAAGTGTTGATTTATTGAACTAGTGCAGTTGTTTTGAGATGAGTTCTTACTGCTACAGTAAGAGAGATTACTGTTGATTACTCTGTGGAGTTGCAGAGATTTCTAAACCTATTTCTCTCACTGAGTGCTTTCAACCAGGTGGACCAGTAGATAGGCTCAGGGGTCCTAAGATTTGTAGTTTAGCTATCTTCGGGAGTTGGTTACAAGGAATGGGATCCTTAAGTTGTTGTCTCCTCTGCTATATTTTCAGGTTATACATGTTATTTCTAATTTCTCTATGCAAGCTTAGGAACACAAATAAATGAATTTAGGAAATAATATATTTATATGTTTGTTTCATCTGTTATTAAAATCATTTGAAGAAAATCTTTTACTGTTCAAAGATAGATAAATTCTGGATTAGATTTGGATTAGAATGAATGATTAGGGTTAATTTAAACTTATTGATGAATAAAATACCTAACTGTATTTTTCCACATCTTCAAGAAGGTAGTACTCTAGTACAGTAGGTGAGATTAAATTTTGATGGATAAATCAAATCAAGAATGTAGGATTATGTTTATTTACTTTCTACAAATTCCTTATAGGAATGTTCAGAAGTTTCCTTAGTTAGAATTACATCTGTTAAAAAGATAAACATGAACTATCATAAAGGAAGGTATTTTAGAAAACAGTACACAGTTTGTGTAGCTGTGTTATTTTTAACACAGTAACAATTACTAGCTATAAGCTTAGTTTATTATAAATACACATAATTATTAAATATTACAGGAATAGAAAATTAACATAAGTAGGAGTAACTAATAAAGAGTAAAATGAAGTTATAGTAATCATATAGGTTTGTCAATTAACACATAAGTAATTTCATTACTATTGTGAGTAAAAATCAAGTTGTAAACACATTATAGTTAAACAGTAACACTACAGATATTTTAAACTAAATAAAAAAAAATACAAACCCTAGTTAGGGAAAACTTTCAACCAAGACTTTATTTTCCTCCTTTTTTTCCAGAATAGGGTTTTGACAGAATTACCCATAATCTCATTAATCAAAATTTCTTCATTTTTACAATTACAATATCTATATTATAAATGCCTTATATTAAATAATAATTTCACAGAAAACAATGTGGAAATTGAACCCAAGTGATAGAACATTTTCACTCACAAAATTGCTAATCAAACATGCAAATTTACACACAAAGGAGACTGAAATTGGAGCATAACACTAATCTGTATTGAATAAGTGTACAATATCCAACCTTATGAAGTCATAGGCTGCTGAAATATATAATTACATGAGATATTTGAATGCATAAGGATGCCATTCGAAATAGTCAAAAAGTAGGCTTACTAAATCTAGTCAAATCCCCCATAGGTGCATAAAGAAATTTCCAAATCTACCTAGAGGCTCACGAATTGGAAAAGTCAAGTAGTAAAGATAATAAGTGATGGAAAGAAAACTCATACATTCTTTTATTAGGAGAAAATAATGGAGGATGATGAGGGAAAAAAACAAGTCAACTACACCTAGTCTTACTTTCCCTTTTGCCATAAATCTCAATAAAGCAGGCAACTTCGCAGAAAAAGAAGATATGGGCTAGGGAGGATCTGGAATAAAGAAGATATGCTAGATATGGATTCCAGGAGGTTTCCTAAGCACTCCATGACTCATTTTTAGAAAGTGTGACTTCTATGGCATGTGGAAGACAACTTGCATAGAGTGGAATATTGGAAACTAGGCAAATACGACAAAAATGGATTAATTAATGGCTAAGGTAGGTAACTATGGGTTGATTATTCTAAAACCCCTCCTTAATTCTGAATTTATGAGTAAATATCAGAAAACTATAGGGCCTAGCAACAAGGCTTAGTCACCCTTTACATACTGCATGTCCATTTAACCAAGGAAAGAGGCAAAAACCCAGTGGGAAAATCCTCCCTTAAACATGGACAGTAAAACAAAATTTGAAAATATTGTCATCAATCATGATTCACAGCATGATCAGAAATCCCCAGCAGTGATTTGAGATTGCTGAATTTCTTCTCACAAAAAAATTTGGTGAAGATGTCTGCTACTTGTCCTGAAGATGCACAGATGAGTAGGCGAATGGTGCCATCATGCACAAGCTATCCGATGTAGTGCATATGGATCTCAATGTGTTTGGTTCTTTGTCTCCAAACTGGATCATTGTATATTCGAATGGTGCTCTGATTATCACAATATATAATAGTTGAAACTCTGATTCGAAGCCGCACTCACCAAGTATCCCCTGCAACCGTAAACATTGAGTTGTTGCATTTACAACTCCCCTATACTCTGCTTCTATAGATGAGAGTGTTATGACACTTTGTTTCATGATTGAACAACTGATTGGTACTTTAGCAAGCATGAACACATATCCTAATCTTGACTTTCGATCTGTGTTTTTACCTCCCCAATCACTGTCAGTAAACCCAATCAAATCAAGATCAGATTTAGCTTTGTATAAGATCCCATGAGTTCTTGTTCCCTGAACAAAGTTAAGGATCCTTTTGGCTGATCTCCAATGGATCTCATGAGGCTGATCCATGTATCTTAAAGCCACGATTACTGCATAAGAAATATCAGGTTGAGTGTGTGTAAGGTACAACAAACACCCAATCAATTTCCTATACAATGTATTATTTACCATAGAAGAAGAACCTCCTTCTTCAAGCTTAACTCCTGAAAGGAAGGGAGTCTTGACTAGCTTGCAATATTTCATGTTGAACGTGTTCAGAAAATCTAAATCAAACTTGTACTGATGTACTTTTATTCCATTTTGGGATTGAGAAATTTCAAGACCCAAGAATTGGCTCAACAACCCCAAATCAGTCATAGAAATTGCATGGTTCATTGCATCCTTCAAGGAGGAAATTTCTTTCTTTGAACTTCCTGTAATCAAAAGGTCATCCACATACAAGACAATAATCATAAAAGAACCATGAATCAGCTTCAAATAAACATTAGGATCAGACTTGCATCGAACAAAACTCAATGACAACAGAAAGCCATCAATCTTGGAAGACCAAGCCCTGGGGGCTTTCTTAAGCCCATACAATGATTTCTTTAGCCTACACACAAAATATGGATTAGTAACAAACCCTTGAGGTTGCTGCATGTAAATCTCTTCAGTTATAGTTCCATTTAGGAAAGCACACTTCACATCCATGTGATGTACCTCCCACTGCTTCGTAGCTGCAATGGCTAAGGCTAGCCTGATCGAGTCCATCTTTGCCACTGGTGAAAAGGTTTCATTGTAGTCAATACCATGTACTTGTGAGTAGCCCTTGGCTACCAATATTGCCTTATATTTCAAAGGTGAACCATTAGCATCAAACTTAGTTTTGAAAACCCACTTACATTGAACTAGCTTCCTCCCTGGGGGAAGGTCAACCAGTTCCCAAGTGTTGTTCTTCTGGAGTGAGATGAATTCTTATTTCATGGATGTTTACCATATTGGATCATGTGCTGCATATTCATATGTCTGTGGGTCCGATTCAACCATCAGATAGCACTTCTCTGCAAACAAAGGGTATTTCATACATAGGGCACTCTCAAACTGAGATCTAGTCCTCCTAAGATCACTAGGATTTCCAGCATGTAAGTCTCTTCAGTGATAGTTCCATTCAGGAAAGCACACTTCACATCCATGTGATGTACCTCCCACTGCTTCAAAGCTGCAATGGCTAAGGCTAGCTTGATGGAGTCCATCTTTGCCACTGGTGAAAAGGTTTCATTGTAGTCAATACCATGTACCTGTGAGTAGCCCTTGGCTACCAATATTGCCTTCTATTTCAAATATCAACCATCCGCATCAAAATTAGTTTTGAAAACCCACTTACATTGAACTAGCTTCCTCCATGGGGGAAGGTCAACAAGTTCCCAAGTGTTGTCCTTCTGGAGTGAGCTGAATTCTTCTTTCATGGTTGTTTTCCATCTTGGATCATGTGCTGCATATTCATATGTATATGGGTATGATTCAACCATCAAATATCACTTCTCTGCAAACAAAGGGTCTTTCATACACATGGCACTCTCAAACTGAGATCTAGTCCTCCTAGGATCACTAGGATTTCCATCTAGTTCCCCAGTTACATGAATGGTCTTTTCTACCCATTTTGGTCTTGTAGGACTGTCAGGATCTGCAATTAAATCATCATTATCATACATATCAGAATCAACAAACTTATTTGTCTCTTCACTTACATTCAATGGTTCGGGAGTTGAAGAAGACTCTCCAACTTCAACTGCTGCTAAAGGCTCTTCTTGGAACTGAACACTCCTTTCAATGAAGGATTTGTTTGTGCTCAAATTGATCAGCTTGTACCCTTTTGAATTTTTATAGTACCCAACAAATAGACACTCTTGGCTTTGGGGATCCAAATCCTTTCTCTTTTCAGTTGGAATTCTATCCCAAGCCTTTGAGCCAAAAATATTGAAATGGGTCACATCTAGCTTGTGCCCACTCCAAGCTTCGAAAGGAGTCATACCATCAAGATTTTTATGAGGCACCCATTTCTGGATATAGGATGCACATTTTATAGCCTCGACCCAAAAATTTGGTGGAAAATTCTTAGCCTCCATCATACAGGTTGCCATCTCCTTCAGTGATATGTTCTTTATCTCAGCAATGCCATTTTGCTGTGGTGTGTAAGGGATTGAATGCTGCATATGAATACCTGCATTTCAATACCTACATCTTCACAATATTGAATGAAATCGAACTTGAAATACTCACCACCATTGTCATATCTGAGGATATTGAGTTTCCTCCGAGACTAGTTTTCAATTAAGGCCTTAAAGACTTTGAAGAGGCCAAAAACTTCAAACTTATGCTTCAGGAAGTAAACCCAACAATACCTGGAAAATTCATCTATGAAGGTCAATGCATATTTTTCTTGACTCATTGACATATGAGGAAATGAACCAGCAACATTACTATGGATCAAATCAAGAGGTGCAGAGGTTCTCTCATGACTAGCTCTCTCAAAGTTATGCTCTGGGTGTTTTCCTAGGATACAACCTTGACAGACTCCCTTGGAAAACTTAATCTTTGGTAACCCTATGACCATTTATTTTTCACTTAGATCAGAAATATGCTTATAGTTAAGATGGACAAATCTTTCATGCCAAATCTTGCTTGCCTCATTAGCATGAATCAGAAGAGCAGAGGGGTTTGAGTAGGGCAGAAAATGTGAAAACGTGTATACCTTCAAAGTGTGATCTACAACTCCTTTTGCAATGACTTTACCATTCAAGATATATGTGATCGCAACATCATCAGGGGAGAATATGAACTTCTTTGGAGACCCTATGTGGGTAATATGATACACTGACAAGAGGTTAAAGGCAAGACCTGGAACATACAATACATTACTGAACTTACCATGGTCAGGATCAATCCTTCCTTTCCCCAAACTGTCAATGAGAGAGTCATCTCCTAGCACTATTGGTGGACCTTTAGACATGTAAAGAGAGGAGAATGCCTCCTTGTTCGAAACCATATGTCTTGAAGCTCCAGAGTCTATGATGAAGCTAGGTGAGCTTGATGTGCCAGCAACCAAGGCATGTACTCTCTCTCTGTCCTCTGAATTTGATCCTCATTCCCTCTTCTTTGAGCAATCAGAAAGGGAGTTGTTATTCTTCTCCAAGAGTTGGGTCAACATGTCAATTTTATTCTTCATACAGGAGCTTTCAGGTTGATATCCCTTACTGCAGTATGCACACTTGCTCATTTCTCCTTTGTTCTTCTTCTTCTGGAAGTTCTTCTTGGAGCCTTGGGGCTCCTCTTGAGACTTGTTTGTGTCTCTCTTTTGCTCAGGTGGCTTCTTATATTTCTTCTTGGCTTTTGAATCCACCCTCAAATCTTCAGCAACCAAATCTTGGTCTTTGGAAGGTTTGATCGTGCACATCATCACTAGTTTATCTTGTTCTTATGTGAGGGATTCCATGAACTATGCAAGCTTAGGAATCTTCCATGCTTGAGCTCTCAACTTGGTGGCATGGAAGGTCGAAAAAAACACTGAATAGTTAGGCCCATAATTTGAGAGTATGGCCAAAACTAGTTGCTCTTCCTTCTTTTCAATTCCACACTGTCTTAGCTGCAAAACAAGGGCTTTAAACTTGGAAAAGTAGAGTTGCAGGGATTCGAAGCTGCTAGGACTTAAAGAGGTCAATTCATTCTTGATTTGATGTCCTCTCATCTCATATGTCTTACCAAAAATATCTACAATATTCTCCCACACTTCATTAGGTGATTTCAATCCATCAAGATGGAAGAGGAGGTCTCTGGATATGCTCAGACACATAAGGCCATAGGCCTCATCCCTCCTGTTGTGCCATTTAATTTTCTCTGCAGCTGCATTGGGCTCTGCCTCAGTTTCCATAGTCACCTTATAGATACCCTTCACTCTCAACAGTATCTCCATCTCTGCTTTCCATTCAAATAAATTAAATGGATTCAAGATGATCTTCTGAGATTGATCCATAGCTCTGAACTGTGCCCTTCAACCAGCAGAATGTGCTCCCAGTCAAGATGTTGAACCTGCAATAGAAATATGGAAGGATATAAATCAATCTACAAAGGCTCTGATACCATGTGGAAATTGAACCCAAGTGATAGAACAATTACACTCACAAAATTGCTAATCAAACATGCAAATTTACACACAAAGGAGACTGAAATTGGAGCATAATACTAATCTGTATTGAATAAGTATACAATATCCAACCTTATGAATTCATAGGCCACTACAATATATAATTACATGAGATATTCAAATGCATAAGGATTCCATTCGAAACAGTCAAAAAGTAGGCTTAGTAAATCTAGTCAAATCCCCCATAGGTGCATAACGTAGTTTCCAAATCTACCTACAGGCTCACGAATTGGCAAAGTCCAGTAGGCAAGAGAATAAGTGATGGAAAGACAACTCATACATGCTTTTATTAGGATAAAATAATGGAGGATGATGAGGGAAAAAAACAAGTCAACTACACCTAGTCTTACTTTCCCTTTTGCCATAAATCTCAATAAAGCAAGCAACTTAGCAGAAAAGGCAGATATGCGCTAGGCAGGATCTGGAATAAAGAATATATGCTAAATATGGATTCCAAGAGGTTTCCCAAGAACTCCATGACTCATTTTTAGCAAGTTTGACTTCTATGGCATGTGGAAGACAACTTGCATAGAGTGGAATATTGGAAACTAGGAAAATAAGACAAAAATGGATTAATTAATGTCTAAGGTAGGTAACTATGGGTTGATTATTCTAACAAACAATACTATACTATTTATTAATTATATACTACAATAAAACAAGAAAATTTAAATGAAGTAATCCAAATCATTTTTACATAGCAGAGTAAAATTCTATTTAAACTATACAGAGTTATAATAATATCTTAAAACTTAAATCAAAAACTAATTTATGATAATAAATCTAGACCAGGTCATGGGGTCGAACCCTAGAACCAAGAGAATTTTCTCTTCTGGTTGTTCTTAACAAAAAGATCAGAAATGATGGACTTGCACAAACAGTGAAACCCTGGCTTCATTTTTTTTATCAACATCATTCTCATATACAAGTAAAGAGCCGCAAAGTTTTTCTTTTCAAAATTTCATTATTTTTAAACTAAAATTATCCAACACAATAACGCTTAAAAGAGTTTAATAAAAACTTATAAGATTCAAACCCTATCTGAATCATGTTTAAAATCCAACTAAAAACAGAGTTACGACCAATGGCCTTACAAATATTTCTTCAGAACAGCCCATGGCCTGTCCAAAATTACTATAAATAAAACAAGTCATGGCCACACAGCCATCCCAAACAAGTAATATACAACGTATCCATGGCCAAGAAGTTTTGAATCAAGGTGAAACACCATCATCCAAACCCCACACACCATCACAGAAGAAACCTTAGGCAAGAACCGAGGCTTACCCGATTTCTAAAGGAACGTGGAAACCCCTCTTTGCCCGAAGTCTTCCAGCTCACGGTCAGGAGACTCCACTTGTAGAACAGGCTTGCACATCAATTTGGAGAAATGATAAGTTTTTCTTTATTTAAAAATAAAACCTGGAAATTGAAGTTATGGCAAAATGCAAAAAGGAAATACAAGATTACCTAAAGAATTTTAACCTTGGCCACACAGTACTGTATCAGTTTTGCACAGCAAACCCTATCTGGAAGAATATTTCTTACCCTAGCAACTGAGTAGGAGAAATGCCACGAACCTCGATGAGGTAAGAAAATCACAGTATAAGATAAACAAAAACTTCCTGCTGTCATGTGAAAACTACAAGATCAGCTACAAAGATTAGAACCAGAGACCATAGCTACCAAACAGAGGTTTTATCTTGGCTAATATGTAGAATAGGACACACACACAAGCCAGACAGTAGCATTGAATGCCATCACCCTATGAGACAAAGCAAATGGCATCAATGGCCATGAGGCCATGAGCCTGGCGGCACCTTCAATAGCAGCGAGGGATAAGGTAAGTGATGCAATATTTTAGGGTTTTGAGTCTTATGTAGTGAGGTTTACCCAAGTCAAAACCCCATCCATTAACCGACGACCACGTGGAGTTCACTATGAATTTGATAATTTGGGTTTTTCTCTATAGTTTCGAGAGCCCTTGTTGTAGCCTGCAAATAAAAGGTTATACATAACCTTTGTTATAATCTCTTTTAAAAATTGCTAGATTTATTTATATCATAAGATTCTTAGCGTAAATTGAAAAGGTATCATAGTTATAATCTTTGCTTAAATAGGATTTATATCTATAAAATGAAAACCATGTAATTGGTAGCAGTATGTACAAAGGTTTTTTGTTTAGAATTGTTCTCTAGGTAATGACTTTCCACCCATAAAACAAACCAGTATTACTTCACTTATAACCTTATTATGGAGTCATTTGCACTTACACTTGGTAAATACCTAGGTTTTAATAGAACTATACTATGCACGAAGCTGTTAGTTTCATATATAATAGTCATTTATGTTATACATAAGTTTATGAAATAATTGCTTAGGATTATACCTTGATACAAGTACATATAAACTACCTTGATAACAAGTAACATTGTAATGTAAGATCTAGTTTGCAGAACTTATCATTCTCCATAATGCATGTAGGGTTTGTTTTAATCTAACATCAAAAAGAATAAAAAAAAAGATATATGATGTATAAGTTATAGTTAAAGCTAGGAAGAAAACATCTATTTCTATCTTGTGCTTGGATTACCGAGTACTTAAGATTATAGGTAAATAAATAAGAGGAAATTTTATAGGCAAACTTAATATTCTTAAATCAAGATTAAGAATGTTAACAACTAGACCTCAACGTTGAGTAACGACTCAACAATTTCAATATATGGAAAAGATACAGATTGACGATACCTCCTTTTCGCTCAAAGTTGTAAACTAAACAAATATTCTAGCATTTTATTTATGCTAGTTGAGATAATTAATCTCGATCCTGAAATTGGAATACAAAATGTCTTACCTGTAAAAAGACCTGTACAAGAAGCATCACTTCACTACATTAGCTAAATATCTAAGTAAGCCTATGAACTAAAGTTCCTTCATGTTTAAAAACAGTAAAAAAACTCTAGTACATAGTAAACAAATAGATGTTTCAGCTCATATTACTTCAAATCTTAACCTGCTAAACCAATCTTTAATACTAAAATTTGAAAGCAGATAGTGAGGTATGTAGATATAGAAATAAATAAAGGAATTAGTTCTAGTTCTAGTTTAGACCTTAGTATGTTAACTGTTAACAATTAAATGTCCCTGTTAAGAGACGATTGTAAACATTTATTGTCATAGGAAAAATTTTAAATTTTTATGAAATTTTGGAGTATTACTAACAATCCCAAATTAGTCATAGAGAAGGAATGGTTCATTACACTCTTCAAAGAGAAAATTTCTTTTTTTGAACTTCCTGTGATTAGAAGGTCATCCACATAAAATACAATAATGATTAAGGAACCATGAATCAGCATCAAATAGACATTTGGATCAGACTTGCATCTACAATAGTTCAGTGATAGAAAAAATCCATCAATCTTGGCATACCAGGCTCTGGGATCTTGTCTTAGCCCATACAATGATTTCTTCAACATACACACAGGAGGCAGATTAGTCACAAAACCTTCTGTCTACTGCATATATATTTCTTCTTTCATATGACCATGTAGGAAACCACTCTGTACATCCATGTGATGTACTTCCCACTGCTTGGAAGTTGCAATGGCCAAAACTATTCTTATGGAGTCCATCTTTGCAACTGGTGAAAAGGTCTCATTGTAGTCAATGAATTGGAATTGGGACAATCCACTGGACACTAAAATTTCCTTATACTTCATAGGATAACCATCAACAACAAATTTAATTTTGAAAAACCACATACACTTGACTAGATTTCTCCCCGGGGGAAGATTGACTAGTTCCCATGTGTCATTCTTTTGGAGTGAATGAATTTCCTCCTTCATGTTTTTTTTCCATATTGGTTATTCATATGTTTCTTCATATGTTTGTGGGTCATATTCAATAATTATAAAACACTTATCAGCAAAGAAAGGGTCCTTGACAGAAATGGCACTCGTGAATTGAGATCTAGTCCTCCTAGAATTACTAGGATTCCCAGCTAGTTCCCCAACTGCTTGTGTGGTATTTTCTTCCCAATTTGGCCTTTTGGGATTGTTTGTATCTGAAATTAAATCATTCTTATCAAACATTTCAGAATCATAAATTTCATTATCTCCTTCACTTAGAACCAAAGGTGGAGGAGGTGAAGATGACTCTCTAATGTTTGCTACTACCATAGGCTCTTCTTCGAACTGAACACTACTTTCAATGAAGTATTTTTGAGTGCTCATGTTTATCATATTATACCATTTGTAATATTTACAATATCCAACAAATAGGAACTCTTGACTTTGGGCTTACAAAGCCCTCATTTTATATAGTGGAGTTCTAGCCCATGCCCTTGAGCCAAAAATCCTTACATGAGACACATATGGTTTGTGCCCACTCCCATCATTGAAATGAGTAAATACATCAATTTTGTTGTGAGGAACCCTATTCTAGATGTATGATGCACAATTTATATCTTCAACCCCAAACTTTGGTCGCAAATTCTTAGACTCCAACATACAAGTAGGCATCTCCTTGAGGCTTCTATTCTTTCTCTCAGCCACACCATTCTGCTAAGGTGTGTAAGGAATAGAGTGTTGCATATATATACATGCATCTTAACAATAATTAATGAACTTAGAATTTACATATTCACCACCATGATCATATCTGAGGATCTTGAGTTTCCTCCTGGACTGGTTCTCAACCAAGGTCTTCAAAACCTTGAAGTGGTCAAAAACTCCAAACTTGAGTTTGAGGAAGTAAACCCAACAGTACTTGGAAAATTAATCTATTAAGGTAAGGAAATATTTTTCTTGACTCATGGACATATGAGGGAAATGAACATCAATGTCACAATGGATGAGCTCAAGAGGTGCAGAGTTTGTCACATTACCGACTCTATCATACTTATGCTCTGGATGTTTTCTGAGAATGCAAACTTGACATACTCCCTTGGAAAAATTTATCTTTGGAAACCCTGAAACTATATAATTTTCACACAAATATGAAATTTATTTATAGTTTAGATTACTAAACCTCTCATTCCAAAGTTTTCTTTCTTCATTGGAATGGGTGAGGAGAGAAGAGGGGTTAGAGAAATGCATGAAATGTGAGAACCTATAAACTTTTGAATGATGATCCATGAGACCTTCATAAATTACTCTACCATTAGAAATATTAGAGATTTCAATTTCATTGGGAGAGAAAACAATCTTCTTAGGAGACCCAGTGTGGGCCATCTGGTAGATTGACAAAAGGTTAGCAGTAAGACCTGGAACATAGAAAACATTATTTAAGGACCCATGGTAAAAATCAATGCTACCTTTATCCTTACTTTCAGTTTTTGAGTTATCTCCCAGAAAAAACTTTGGACCCTTTGAATCATCAAGAGATGAGAATGACTCCTTCATTGAAACCATGTGCCTAGAATCTCCAGAATCAATGATAAATGAAGGATATCTTACCGTGCTTGCAACTAGGGCATGTACCCTCTCTTGGTCTTCAAAATTGGATCCTCCTTCTTTCTTGCACCACCGGGAAGGGAGATGATGTTCTTCTCCAGAATTTGAGTCAGCATATCTATCTACTTCTTCATGCAAGAGATCTCAGGATGAAAGTCCTTACTACAGTATGCGCACTTGCTACCTTTACCCTTACCTTTATTCTTCTGAAAGTTCTTCTTCTTGGAGTTTGAGGACTCCTCATGAGAATTGGACTTGTCTACTTTTTTATCCGGAGGCTTCTCATCCTTATTCTTATATTTAGAATTCACCTTGGAATCTCCAGAAACCAAAGCTTGATCTTTGGAAGGTTTGATGGTGCTAATCAAGACCAATTTGTCTTGCTTCTGAGTCAAGGATTCCATGAAATTTATTAGTGAAGGAATATTCCAGTTTCAAACTATCAAATTGGTAGCATGGAATGTTGAAACAAATATTGAGTAATCAGGGCCAAGCTTCGAAAGAATGGAGAAGATTAGTTGTGCATCTTCTTTGTCAATACCACATTGTTTTCGCTACAAAACCAATGATTTGAATTTTGAGAAGTAGACTTGCAAGGATTTGAAGTTTCTTGGAATCGGTGAAATCATCTCATTCTCTAGCTGGTGACCCCTCATCTTATCTTCCTTCCCAGATAGATCATGAAGCTTCTCTCGAACTTCATTCGGTGATGTAAGTCCATCAAGATGAAATAGAAGGTCTCTGGAAATGCTGAGACATAAGAAACCATATGCCTCATCTCTCCTATTATTCCATTTGATATTCTCTATAGTTGCATTAGGTTCGGCTTCAGTTTCCATGGTTAATATGTAGAGGCCTTTACTCCTCATCAGAATCTCCATCCTTTCCTTCCATTCAAAGTAATTGAAGGGAGTCAAGATGATTTGTTGAGATTGATCCATTCTTTAGCAACCGCACCCTTGAATAGACATAATGCACTCCTAGTGAATGATTTCGAGCCTAAAAAATCAATTTGAAGAGGAGAACAATAGAACTACTAAGGATATGATACCATGTGTAAATTAACCCCAAGATTAGAACAATTGAACTCACAAAATTACTTGAAAATATGAAAGAAACACTCAAGAAGGAGACTGAATATTGAATAATACACAAACTATTGTTGATATTATTTTATATCAACCATCATTAAATATATATAGGTTGATCATAAAGTAGATACTCCAAGGATTCGAAAGATCAAAGATTCTATTCGAATCAGTACAAAAGCAGGCTTACTAAACTATTCAAAATACTCCATAGGTGCATAAAGTACTTTCCAAATCAGTCAATATTCTCATGAATTTGTTGAATGAGTATGTACAGCTCATAATTGATGGAAATTTTACTTTATCATGATTTTATATGAGTAAAATAAGGGAGGTGAGTTGGTGCAAAAAATAAGGAAGTCTACCTTAAAACTAGCTTTATCTTTTTCCTTAAAACTACAGAAAAGCTGGAAACTCCTAAAAAAACAAAGCTACACACTTGCCAATATGGGAAGACATCAAAGTTGTCATAATCTTATCCAGGATCTTTTTAATTCGTTCTAGGAGGCATTTTGGGCAAGTTTTCCCTCAAAAATGGAATTGGGTGCAAACTAGCAAGTGTAGGTCCTCGGAAATTAATAAAAAAGATTAATTAGTTTATCCTAAGTCTTGGGATGGGTTTTGATTATTCCAACAATTTCGAGGGCACATAAAGTTTAAAGTTATATCATTGCACTTCATAATATACCCAGTTCATTATACATAAATAGTTTATAATGTTCAACTTATTAACATCCATAAATATATATTATATTTTTTTATTTTGCATTTGCATGGGAAATGTGTTTTACACTTCTATGATGAGATAGAAGGATCTCGTTAGTGACGAATTCAATTTCAATACCTAAATCATTTCATTTATTGTTACTAAAAAAATGCATCAATACATAATATTTTTAATGTTTAAATATATTATAATTCAAAGTATGTTTTAATAAAAGTGATTTGTTCGAATTATAGATTGTCAATAATGTATCTACAATTCATGGATGGAGAAGACATAGACTTATTTTAGAGAAATTCAAAGGTTACAAAAGGGAAAGTCTACCCATGTAGAAAGGTGCCACATTGTTACAAAATCAGATCTGACTTCGTTTTCAATGTTGAAAATGTTCTAAATGGAGATGTTCCATTATCCTATCCTAATGAAAAACTAAATACATTGAAAGACACTCGTTGTGGAATGTCCTCTTTTTCCTAGTTGAGTGTGCAAATGTTTAAGCATGGTGAATGCAAGGTACCTCAAATTGATCACAATTTGATGGTGATTAAATGGCTAATGATTCAAAGAATGGAAGTGATGGAAATCATAATAGTGCTTTAGACGATGAAACAAGTTCAGGGGAAGTCTCTACATTAGAGTGTGAATATATTGGGGATCAATATGATTCTATGAATATCGGTTCCAAATAAAGGAAAAAATTTGTTACACACCATACATTCATACTTAAGAATATATGTTCAAACCAAGAGGAATGCATAGCCTTGTGTTTTATCTCAAATGTGCTTGGGGACCACCATATTTAGGGAGAGATGCTAATATTATGTAATTCTGGTGTAATGGTGGAAAGAGTTATATCAGATTCCAACAAATTCTCCCTCTTAGTGCAAACTATGGAAATAATATCATAGAAAATAGATTAACTATTAGACCAAAAAATAGAACTTTATTACAAGTTCAAGGTATACACCAATCAAGACAATCATCCTCTTCACACATTGAATATCACAACTTGAACTTTAAAGGAACATCGGTGAAGCTAACTCATATATAATCATATGAAAATAAGTATGTTGTTGAGGGGACTATTACAAATGTGCTTGAAGGAGAAATGGTACAATTATGTAGGTTAGATGGTCTTCATTTTGATATTAATATCTATAAAATCTTCACACAAAACTGCACACACTTCATTCTATTATAAGGTTCTTTGATAAGGTCTCTTATTAACCAGTTGGTGCACCTTAGTGGTCCTCGATTAGAGGTGAAAATGAAAGAAATTTGACTAGAGGTAGAAGTGAATATGTGGAGTGCATTTGAAAATCATCTACCAAAATTGGCATATAAAATTCGTATAAATTTCTATTATGACCAATTAGTGACAACTATACCATACACTCACCACAATTTCTTAATGCCAAATTCATCGCATGGGTGTGTAATGAAGACAAGTTCTAGTGAAGATGAGGATGAACATCACTTCATCAAACGATTAAAAAACAAAAGGTGTTGTAAAAATGAATGTTTATATAAATACCGAATGGATCATTAACTAAGGGTTGGCATGTGATTAAAGCCAAGGGTGAGAATGAAAAAAGGAAATTTGTGCTCAACTCATTGGAATCAAATGTAGTTATAAATAGAACTGACAACGTAAAGAAAATGAGATTTCTTAACATGAAATTTGATGGCCTTGAGGTTTTTCAAAATTCATTGTATTTATCCTTTTGTATACCAAGATCCACTTTTTTTAGTTATTAGAGGAAATTTCTAAATGGTGACACAAGGTTGGTAAATGGAAATTGCGGGTACGCAAATCCAATGCCTAAAACTTTAGAAAAAATAGATAGTATAAGAAATACGATCAATGTAAATTTAGATGTAACTCCCCTCCAGAACTAAACACTGCATCCATATGGAACATGGATTCCCCTCAGAGTATTACCTGCAAATTATACACATAAAATAGTTCTTCTAAAGTGGAATGATGACCTTGGAAAGCTTATTTTTCATACAATGTCATAGTCCAACTTAACCAATATACGGAGAAGGAATTTCACAAATGTTTCAATTACAAAGAACATATACTTTGCACAATGTGATGAGTGTTGTGAGATTTTACAAAAACTTAGAGGCACCACTAACCCGAATGATGATAAAATACTGGCACAAAGTCTAGAAATTTCACAATGATTACATTACCAATTGTTGCACAGTGTATTATGCACATTGATTGGAATCGAATAGCAACCCAAGCAAATTCTTAGGGATTGTGCATGAAAATAAGGACAAGATGAAAACTTCTATACCAAGGATGCGAAGGAAGACAAAGTCGGTTAGCGTTGCCTATAATGTCTCAGTTCATCTAATTGACATGCTTACACATGGGCACATGTATGGGGGTTTTGGTCACTTTGGGTTCCCTTCTCTATATGGTGGTTTGAACTATAGAGTATCATTCATATCATTATACTTGTAGATGTTAAAGGACTCATTGGTTGATGAATTTGGGAATTTGTTGTATGCGAAAGGGTCTTCAATACATCCATTGCATGATCCTCTTCTACAAAACGAATCCTACGGAATGTTACTAAAAATATAAAGTGAGGAAATGTAGGATTTATCAATGCCAAGTGCTTCCTTGAACATACTTCAACTGATTTTATTCTTAAAACTTGACAATTGTGGAGGTGAGAATATGAATTGTTAACTCTTTTCTTTTGCAACAATGCACAAGCAAAGAGTATTTTTACAATTGTATATGTAAGCTTCTTTTCAGTTTGTCACACTCATGAAGATATAGATGGAACATACAAGAGATTGTCATCTCAATTGAAGAGACAATATATATTATCACTTCAGAAAATCATGGATAAGTATGGAACAATCCAAGATGATTGTAAATTCACTCCATACCTAATCGAGAAGGTTTATAAATTTAACGATTTTGTGGGAAAACATGTATTGGATGGAAGTCAAAAGATTGTGGGTATCAAATTCCCCAATACTTCAAATTTAGTATGGTTAGATGGAACCCCCCCTAATGCAATATAATGCACTTTTAGAGATTTACATTAGTATCATTACATAAATAGATGGAAAAAAGTGGCCAACAGAAATCCTAAATTGCCTATGACACGGGAACCTTCATTGTCACCATTCAAAAATTTGAAAGACATTGACTATTTGAGGAAATGAATAAAGGGATATATTGATCATTTTCATGTAGAATTGGAATATGGAGACGAATAATATTGGTATCCAAACATAACATTTTAGAAAAATGTTTTGGTCAATTTAGATCTTCCCTTAGTTAATTAGGTAAGGCTAAGAGGTTCCTTTTGACAAAAAACAAGACAAGAGTCAAACACCAGGAATGATATTAAACAACAACATTATCTCATGGAAGATTACTTGGGTCAAAGGGTACCTACTATTGATGAAATAAATGTGGGTCCTTCCTGCAACAAGCCTACCGGGGAATTTGATCTAATAAAATATGTCAAGACAGATCATATGCTCATTGTACAACCAAGTGATAATAACCCAATATGGTTAGGGAAGGAATTAGGTGATGTTTAAGAAATGGCTGATATGGAGAGACGCCAATCTATAGTTTAATGGTGGAAACCCAATGGATGATATGGTGGAAACCCAATTGGATGAGATAAAGATGATATCATTGATGTGGATAGCATAATATGAGCCTAGAAATTATGAGCGAATGCAAAGGAAGGAAAGGTAAACATAAATGAAAAGGGACATATGGCCATTAATATATATCAACAATAGGTGGGAAACAAATGTATTTAATGATGAATGAGGCATTACTTCTATTGTTGAAGAAATATAACAAGCCAATTTCTCTTGAACTCATATTTAATTTCTCTCCAAATTACTCTATTACCATACCAGGAAACCATTTCGTAATATGTTTTAATTATCAACAGAAAATGAGATATCAAATGAATTTATTTCTATGATTATTTCATAATTTGTATAATTTTGGTCATAGTAAAGAAAGAAAAATTGAGGATGGGCCTTCACACATGTTTATTCCTATGAATGTTGTTAATTCCCTAGAGATGTTCAAAGGCCAAATTTGGACTATGTTAGGGCAAGGTGAAGGTGACCTGAGAAGATGGTAACACAGATGAAGTGTGTGAGGTGCCATTTCGATAATTGTTACACATTCAAGGTGGAGGAAAACATATTGAACAATGAAGAATTGAGTAGTTTAAACAAAATACAAATCATTCTTGGTTAATGCTTGATAATGGATGTCAATACATTCATATAATTAAACAACAACATAGACCATATATTACTATTCAACCATGAACATAGATGAAGGAACATAGGTCATATTAACATAAAGTCTCTATTCCAATCACAATACCCAACATACATTTATGTTAGTGGTATAAACATGGTGCATAGCTTGTTGCTCAATTATTTCATTTTATCAAGATAATTTCATCGACAACAAATAAGTATGGAATCATAGTAGAAGAACAAAACATGTTGTTTAAAAGACCTGGTTTATTCTGATAATGTAATTTATATAATAATTTTTTATCTAAGTGAGAAAAGATAAGTAGCACCTCTATAAACACTTATGGAATATCTCAATTTCCATTTCAGACCATCCTACAAGTTGAATATTACTCTTTAGATAGGTTCATAGATCAACAAGTCTAGTGTTAGAGTTACCATGTGCCAAAATTGTTCTAAACTATACTGTATAATTCAAAGTTCCAAGAAAGGTCTATGCTCCTTCTCCTACTTTTTTGAATGGAGTGAGTGAGGAAGGGTTAGTGGTCCAACTAATTTCCAACCAATCTCTTCTTTTATATGTTTAATTATATTAATGTCGTTGTTTCCTACTTCATAACTAAATTGTTTGGCTTTATTTATTCTTAGTCAAACACTTTCTAGTGGACTTCTTCCCAGGTGTGTGTCTAATGGATTGTCCAGTTATCTGCACTATTGTCTTTTCTGCTGGAATGGATGGCCACACTCTTGGTAAAGAAATATTATTCTATATGGAATTTTGATGCCACTTGTTTCACATGGGATATTTATGAGTACTGGTGGATTCAACTTCCATGTCAACATTTGTGTATTTTTCATTTGAGATAGGGGTAGGTGTTTGAATATATTTATGAGATTCATCCATAATTCAATATCCTCTATAAATTTTTCAGCTATCATAACCCCATTTCAAGGCCCACTTAAATCTCAAAATATCTCTCTTCATTCCTCTTTTCCTTTAACGTTTCCATATATTTTTCTTTACTATACAGGTCTCAATTTCCACCCTACAAATGGGGCAATCCTCCATAAATAACATCGTTAAATAGGCCTATGAAAAATGAAACCTCTGATGTTAAAATCCTTATTTTATTTTGAACACTCATCATCAATGCTCTCTTAGTAATCACTTCATTAGCATCCTTGATTATGTGTTTTCTTATTGTAACCCCTATTTTTACTAACTACCTGTTATTTCTACTGTTCAAATATTTGATTGCATCTTTTGCATCTTTGTAATAAACCCAACCTTTTCTTCTATTCTTTTTATTTCAGCAATAGCAGTGGTGGCTACCTCTAGTTCATCATGTATCAAATCAAACTAGTCCCAATTCATAATGACTTCTTTTGATCTCATTTCCCAAAATATTTCTTGATCTCCTTTCAAAGGGGGCTTTCCTAGTAATTCATGATTTAATTGATAAACTTTGTATTCCAGTTCATATTTTTCATTTTCCAAATGGGAAATGAGTTCCTCCTTTCTCTAGTTCTTCTATAATCAAATCATTTTATTTTATAAAATATGATTGAGTATCTGCTTCAATTTTCTCAGCATCTTAATCAACTTCAGTCTCTTGTGCTTAATTTATTTGGATCCATTCTTAATTTCCTATTGACTGAGGAATTTCTTGGCATGATTTAGATTCTACTTTAGTAGATATGGATGTTTGTTTTAGCTTCAATACTGAAAGTTTCAATTCTAGGCCATCGACCCTTTTCATGTACTCCTCAATTTGTGACTTATAGTACAACATATTTTGATTTATTTTGTCTCTCTCCTCCTGTAATTTTACCGGATCTGGAGTTTGGACATGCTCTATGTCAAGCACATGTAATTTATTTTTTGGCACAATAATTTCATTGTCCTTTTGATGTAGGAATAATTGTGCACATGTAGTATTAGTTGGATTAACTCCCAAGGCCACAATTTTACTTCCCAATTCCTTGATAGTAATTTGTTTATCCTTGGTTTCTACCTTTCTCCCTTTAGTAACTTCTCCATCTTCCCTAATGCAAGAATTAATTTATTTTCACCGATTGAATATTGCAGTAAATATTTACACAACAAATAACTCGATTACCTATAAATTAAACTATATCCAAGGGACTGAATTTACAATCAATTTTATACTTGCTTGCTTTCCAATCATCAAGTGTTTTGGAGATCAGGACTTTTGGTTCCAAAACTAACATTCTAAGAGTACTTCCGTTATGATTTGCAACTATCAATAATTTCTTTGTCATGGGAACCATTTCATTTCTAAGTTCTTTCATTATTTCCATACTTTTCTTTCTTATCCCTTGATATTATATATATAGTGTTTGGTTCTCTTGATATCATCTTGTAGAAGCTTGCATTTGTTGTGTCGGTGTTGGTCCAAACAATAGCAAGGGATAATGATTTATAATGACAAGAGGAAGATTTATGGTAGCTTGAGGCAGATTTGATGTTGCTCCTACTTCACTAGATAATTCCTCAACATGTGTGTGTTCTACCATGGGAGTTCCCCTCTTACTTCTGCTCCCATTCTAGATTTTTTCTATAAAGGATTTGTTTCTAGTTCATTAATTTCCATATATTCTTGTGTCTCTTTAGCGAATCTCTTGACCCTTTCTTTTGAATTTTGAGTTTCTGAAGCCACCTCAGTACTTCCTAGAGTTGCTTGATCTTGTTCTCGATTCAGTAGGTTTTCTTTTCTTTCCCCTTTCAAAGTGGGGCATGCAGATATATTTGTAGTTCTTATTTTCCATTATTTTCTTGGAAATAACCTACTACAGGTCATAGGCCCATTTTTATCGTTCTCTAAACTCAATTGCTTCATCATTTTTCTGCATACGTCATGATTACCTCTACCCTTCAGTAGGAATAGGACCATGTCCTTAGGTAATTTGAAAGTGATAGGGTCCTTAGCCTTTACAAAATAAACTTGATATGATAAAATAATTTTCTTAATATATTCTAGGGAAAGCACCGTAGGTGTCATGAAAACTGGTGATTTGTAAGGTTCTTGTTCAAGTCCATACACTCTTAAGTTAGAACGCGTTTCATACATGAACCAGTCACACATATTGGCATCTGGGATTAGTTTCAACATTTCTTGATACTGAGTAAAAATCCTTGGTGGAGTTGAACCTTTCAGGAGATAGTATGCCTCAGTTATTACCCTGTCTGTGAACATTTGAAAATTGAAGTTGTCAGGTTGTTTGAGGACCAAATCTATCCACTTATTAGAAGGAAGGTATTTCCCTTGTTTCCCTATGGAATTTAACCCAATATCTTTGAAATGTGTAACATTTTGATAGAAAAGAGATAGGAGGGATACCTAAATTGCTCTAAAGTTAAAAATTTGGTAATCGAGACATTAATTTTATTGGTTGGGTATTGGCATAGGTCAGATTTTTGGTGGCATAAACCTTTTTATTGCGGTTATAAAGGCCTAAAAACCCACGATGGATTCATCGGTTGGTTTATCATGGTATTATCCTAGAAAGATTCTTATTAAAGTGATAGCCTTACTTGAGTTTTCTAAGAATGAAGAGGAGGTATAGGGTGGGTAGCCAAATGAATTTCTATACCTTATTTTAGGTGCTAAGAAAGGAAATTATTTTTCTCAATAGGATTTATGGATTTATATGGTACAACTAGATTTTATTCATTAAAGGTTGTCGGGGATGGAAATTCTGCGAAACACAAGATTTCGTTAGGGAATCCTTTGATATTGTGCATAAAGGGATAGACTGGTCAGGGGAAAGTATGATCCTCCTATCCACTGAATATTGGGAAACAAACTATGTAAAAAACTCATAAAAGAGATATCCCAAAGACATACCATAGGGGCTATATTGGTTTCCCATAGGTGACAGTGTTCTAGGATGGAAAAGTGGTTTGTCTTTGTTGTAGCAATTATAAAATGGATATTGGAGGATGGCACAGAATTGTCAAAAATATTGGGCTTGTGGTCATACAAATGTTCAGTAGAAGAGATCTAGGTTTGGGAGTTTTTTATTTTGACTGATAGGACACCATGGGTAATAATTTCAACTTCAGTAATAAAATTAAAAGAAATAGGAAGGTTATGATAATAGAGGTACCTAGTGGGTAGATGAGCAGTGGGAAGATGGACCTCTATAATTGATGTTGGTATTTCAAATACAAATCTTGTTACAAGTGTTTTCTCCCTTTTACAAAGTATAAAGGGGTTTCTTATTTTGAATATTTTTACTTTATCATCCTGAAATTAGAATTAGAATTAGATGGTGTTGATTTGTTTGTTAATTTATTTGTATGATGTGTTCGTTTCTAATCTATTTGTGGACACTATTTCACATTCCTTTGTGTGCAATGGAATCCTTTGTATCAGCTTACATGGGAACAAATGGAAATCGTCATTTTTTAGGTTGGGTGGTAATGGTTCTACCCAAAAGTGGTGTCAAAACTCTAAGTTGGGATTTGTTTTCAATTTGAATCTGCCACATGACCTGGCACTTTTTGTCCAACAAATCATCATGTTTTCTTTTTTATCATAGTATTTGATGAAGTGACCTGACAATCATACTTTTCAAAACAAATAATCACACTATTGAAAACCAATATTCACACTTTGAGAACATGTTTTCAGTCCATATTCTCATTGGGAAGTCTAATTTTAATGAAATCGGGGTTAATCCATCATGTTCTCCTTCCCTACTTAAATCCATCTCTCCCCACTTGAACTTCCTAAATCCTTCCAACCCTTTGACCCTTCCCCACCCAATCTCAACTCTTCTACTTAAGGTAAATTCAATGTGCTTAACATCATACATGCATTTTATTGATACAAATCATGTGTTCTTTTTATCTATAAAAATCACACACCCATTTTGTAAAGATAAATCACACACATGTTTTCTATGAACTTGATTCAAGTAGGAAGATAAATTTGAATTTAAAAAGAATGTGATTGCATTCCTTACCACCTAAACTGAGCCTACTCACATGTTTGTGTGTTATCCCTATCTTATGTGTCTGATTGCAAGTTAGCTTTGGATTAACCAAACATGTGCTATAGAATATGGTAAACCATATCTAATTGGGAATTTCATCCATTTTCTCAATATGCCTACTTTTTACCACTCGTTACAGTATGCTACACACAACCATTTTTTATAAAAATTTAGAAATAGATATAATTTTTTTTGCGTATTCCAAATATGTAATTATCTTAAAAGTATTATTTTTAATAGATTTTCCCATTTTTCTTGTGTCATAACTCCTTACCTCCAAAAACACGTTGTTATTGTTTCTTCCATAACTTTTTCATTTCTCAAACATTTAAAATAAAAATGGTATGTTGCACTACTAGACGCTAACATATACATGCTAGAAAAATCCTATTTCATGATCATAACATTAAGTCCTTCAAAAGAAGCACGACACTAGATGTATTGTTTTCGAGTTTTGATCACTTAGATAATTAAAAATAAAAATAAAAATAAACTAAATTTATTTTGGAAAAATAGTGTCGCACTAGTACTATTCATTATTTATATGTCTAACAAATTTTGTAGGTTGATTCCATCATTTAGGCACTAAAAGGCTACACCCACACAAACATATAAAGTATCATTTGCTAAAATATAAAAAATTAATTGTTAGAAATGATCAAACTTGAGATAGTTATGAACATATTCAATAGATAAAATTTATATCTTCAGAAATGTGGTCAATTTCCTACATTTTATCCTTTTTACTCAAAGCAATATTTATCATGTATGTATCTCAAAATATCAATGTGAGTTGAGGGATGTTTTTTTTTTTGTTTTCGATTGCATATAACACGTCAAAAGAGACCCTCAATGGCTTCCACCAGCCTATATATAAATAAAATAATATTAATATGACAATGATATTTTTTTTCCTCGGAAAAAGTCGTAATTTTATTTCAAAAAAGATGAACAAAATTACATTTTGCACATGTAAAAGGATCACTAGGATCGCTACATTGTCACATATTTACTATCACATATTATCATCATATCAAATGTCCCATACTGAACAAAACAAAAGAAAGTATACTGCGCCGCCCGTGAGGGGTGGCGCTTTGGCCCCCGAGGGAGCTGAGCTCCGCTCCCTCCTCTCTTCTCCTCCAGCAGACGGTATATCAGGAATGGCTTGTTGGTTGGACGGTAAATAATATATGATCTACGATCCATCAAAGTAAATTTGTTAGCTACTCACCTTACGATAGGTTTCTTAATGGAACTACTCTCTGTTAGGAGACTTGTGGAAATATAAATACCCCCCAAATATCTCGTCTGATCCTTCTCTAGAGAGAACCATCTTCATTCGTAGGGACTTGATTTTACGGGAAATTAAGAACATGGGCGTGGTCTCTCTGATATTTCTCACGTCATACGATTTCGACATGGTATATAACATCCTCTATTGCATATATGCCATCCTGTTATAATCACCCCAGACATAGGCAACCATTTAATACATAAACAAAACATTCCGTCTAGTTTAAAATTTACATGCAGAGATGGGTGTGGAGGTGATTACCTGGACCTCAAAATGGAATTCGTGTTGAAAAGTACCTCTTTTGCAGCCTATAAATCTAGTGAACCCTATTCAGACACAAAGAAAAAGATTATAAAGGAGGTTCCTTCAACCATCATTAATGGTGATATTATCAACATGAGATGATTCCTCTACATGGAGTTCCAATTTACTTTGATATACTTGTAGAAATATACAGAAATGATTTTTCATTAAATTAATAATGGGATAAGCATCAATAACCCCGCATCAATCCATTTTGCTTCATAATACGTATAGAACGCACAAATCCTTTTTCCAAAATAAGGGTTCAATCAAAGTTAATTACTGGAAAGACCTGTAATCCAACACAAAGAGTGTAATTTCTTTCCCCATTTTTATGTAAAGTCGGTAGTAGCAAAATGGAGAGCTGCAAGAGCCGCAATTAAGGATGAGTTGAGACCTCTGATAAAATCACTCCAAACAGAACATCTATCATGAGCATTTTTATGACTCCTTGTATCATTCAAACAAATCATATCACCACTTTCACATGGATAAAAATTGTATTATATGTGTATTTTGTCACGGGTAGAATGGATATGAAAAAGAAGCAGAATGGCTTGTACACCGTCAAGCCATTCCTAATATACCGTCCAACCAACAAGCTATTCCTGATATACCGTCTGCTGGAGGGGAAGAGAGGAGGGAATGGAGCTTAGCTCCCTCGGGCGCCAAAGCGCCGCCCGTGAGGGGTGGCACTTTGGTGCCCGAGGGAGCTGAGCTCCGCTCCCTCCTCTCTTCCCCTCCAACAGACCAACCAACAGGACCTGGTGAGTTATGAATGTGATTTAAGGGTATATGAGGAATGCCTATCGGCAAAAGTGCTCGGCTTTGAACGTGACAATGCATAGTCAATGAGCAAGAGGCCCATGATCAATAGTCATGATCTAAAAGATATATGAAAGAAAGAATTGCAGACAGTGAAGTCACCGATATGAAGTTCAAATCTCGCCGCCTTCTCGGGGTACGTATGCGTTTCCTTCTTTTCCAAGCTTCTAAATTTTGACTTGTTTTGTGATATGCTAAAGTGTGCATGTCGTCTTCCAATGAAGCTAATGGAAGTGTTAACCTTTATATGCATGCCAATTTATTTTCCCTTTTTTGGTTGAATTCTGAGTTTGTAGACATAGAAGAGAGTGTTGCGTTCTTTATTTTATCGTTTTTCAAGGCTGTATGCGGGGCAGGGCAGTTCTGTAACTTTACTTGTGACGACCTAGGATTGAACTCACTACCAACTGTTTGCAATTGCCACCTACCTATAACGAGTTTTTTCTATCCTGTGGCTTGATCTCAAGGATAACGGTGGCATTTTCTCACTGGTGGTCAAGAGCTCAATTCTGGCAAAAGGGGAATCCGATTCATACAAAATGATGCAAACTATAATTGCTAGAACATGGGACTCGATGGATGGGCCTTAATTAAAATCAATTCATAAAGGTTTTGCATGTTCTTATCCTATCCTTGAATTAATTTTGTTTTCCAAGCGGTGAGATATTCATTTCATTCAACTTCGTATCGGTGTCTTAGCTGTCTGCAATTCTTTCTACTCTAAAAGATATATGTAGCAATCGACCACACAGAAATGTGAAGTTCAATGATGAATATAATTACATAATAAAAAAATAGCTGCAATACTTATAAATTCAAAAATAAGGTAAGTCACTTTGAAAATAAAGAAAAGATCAAATACCAGCCGCAATGTAGCTGTAACAGGTTTCTTTGCTTAAATTCAAAAATAAGTGAAGTGGCTTTCAAAATATCATTGTCTCTTACAAATATTTTACGATTTTGTTGAACATGGATATGTTTTTGTTCTATGTTGTCTCCTTACTATTCTCTTCTAGCATATAATGGGGTTAACTTACTTTAAAGAAAACTTATTCAATTAAGTTACTACAATGTTATTGAATGTTTGTAAAATTTTAAAATATCATTAATGTACATAAAGCATAGCTTATATTTTTTGTTTTTTAGATAAAGACTTAGTTTTATATATTTATTTCATTTTTAAGATAAAGACTTAGCTCTAAGATTGTTTTTATATATTTATTTCAATATATTAATGAATTTCCAAAATATTTTAGATATTTGAATCTATCAAGATTTACTTTCTTTTGAAAACCTACATAGTTAAAATTAGAAAATTATAATAAAAATAAATCATTATCAAAACATTAAAGGAAATCTTAAATAAACTATTTTTAATTACAATATATATATATATAGTTTTAATTAAAACTTTGTTTGATTACTTGTGCATTCTCATTCATGGATTTAAAATGTAGTTGTAAGACACAATATAATTTCATATTAAATAGAGTTTTTATTCGAAACTAACTTGGATCACTAAATAGCATTCTCATTCAAGCATTTAAAATGTAGTAAGACAAAATATAATTTCATATTAAATTAACTATCACTATCTTTTATTGAATAAACCCTTGGAAAATATTAAAGGGGTCATTGGGCATCCAAAATACATGGACTTTCCATAATAATGTTATAATCACGTTAACATGTGTTGGTACCATAATCCACTAAATATAACATAATCATATTTCTTATATATAGCATCATACACATGTGTAGATAACAGAGAGTAAGAGGAGAAAGGTTAAGGATGTCCACTTAAGAGGAACATATACATAATACAATTAGAATCATAAGAGATAGCCTGCAATTTCAATGCCCTCGGTAACCATTGCATTCTAATATATGATTTCAATATGAATTGCATCATCATTTCCTTGATTTTATATGGTTAGTGTGGTGAAATTATTTAAGACTTTTTTATTGAATAAACCCTTGGAAAATATTAAAGGGGTCATTGGGCATCCAAAATACATGGACTTTCCATAATAATGTTATAATCACATTAACATGTGTTGGTACCATAATCCACTAAATATAACATAATCATATTTCTTATATATAGCATCATACACATGTGTAGATAACAGAGAGTAAGAGGAGAAAGGTTAAGGATGTCCACTTAAGAGGAACATATACATAATACAATTAGAATCATAAGAGATAGCCTGCAATTTCAGTGCCCTCAGTAACCATTGCATTCTAATATATGATTTCAATATGAATTGCATCATCATTTCCTTGATTTTATATGGTTAGTGTGGTGAAATTATTTAAGACTTTTTTTTTGTATTATATGCAAGTTTCAAAAGAGTTGTAATTTATTTCTTGAAGAATTTTTCTTTTCCAATTTAGGGGTTGATTTTAATTTTTTTGTAAACAACACTATGTAATGTTTAGGCCATGGCTCTATTTTTTACCCCCAAAAAAAAAATTGTGTATACTGGTATCAACACTTTTCTATTTGGGGGGTGTTTTTGGTGTTTTTTATGCAAAAATCATTGTTTTTATGGCTAGAGTTCTCGTTCTTAGTATAAAGTTCTCGTTTCATAGTATAAGTGGTTCAAAACGGATTTTATATTTCTATACAGAAATAAATGCAAATAAAATTAGTCTATTGGTTTCTTACTTAGATGCGAGTGAGCCAATCAAGCCTAGTGTTTGGAAACTCCCTCTGATACCACATTTAACATCCCTTAATTTCATAAATAACAAAAAAAATGTATTTATTGCATGTAATATTAGAAATTCCTATATAATATTTAGAGAGATGTTATTACTCACACTTCTTTTTGTCATGCATTACTGTCGTTATGTATCTAAGTTATTATTATCTTGCTTAATTGGTGATATGTCGACATGAAATTACATTGTGACATATGAAAAATTCCTATATTTAACTTGCTGTCGTAAGACAGTTTGTTATTGTCGTTTCTTGTTTCGATTCTAACCCTGAGCTGCACAAGGGATGGATCATGGTCTTACTTAGTCGACACGACTAATGCATGAATATTCTTGTCTACTATGTCTAGAAAGTGAGGTAGCTCGACATTACAGTTTAAACGACGAACTCTAAGCTAAGATACCATACCGAGCAACGCCAAAATGAAACTAAGGTCTGGACAAGGTTCTAATCCTAATCCCTTTTTAATCTTCAAAGTTCAAAATCCATAATACATGGTAACTATTTTTGAAATGCATAAGTTTTATCCTAAGTATGCTAAGGGTTGAACTTTATCATTGCAGGTACAATACAAGAAAATCATTTGGAACTTAAACTATAAAATTACACCATTCACCAATGTGGCAAACTATGCCAAAGATAAGGGTTTGATTTTGATGTGATGTTTTGACAGTTGGCCTTAATTTCGATATCCACTTAATATTAAGTAAGGACAAGATAAAGATTTGTTATTAATACAAACCCTATGATATCAATACATCCTCCAGCTGTCGACAAAGCATGATTTGTAAAACCCTAAAGGTTTTAACGAGTCTTGATTTCTGCACTGTCATTTTTTTAAGGTTTGGAAAAATGTTAAAAGCTCCTTCATTTTCCTCCAGGGGCCTTCAGATGCTTATTTTCTCTACTCCTCTGTCTATATCCAGAGGTGGAATAACCACCAAACTTGGGCCTTGTCACCATATAAACCAATCCACACTCGATTTACATGTTACAGGAGTTGGCAATCCTCACCTTGGTGTTGACAGTGTGTCGATGAAATACAGAAAGGTGACTATAACTTCACCAATAGTTTTCCTCTGCAACAATTATTTTTTTAATATGTTTTAACTCTTTTTGGTTTGAATGTGCAAAACAAATCTGTGACTGGGACATGATTAGACTTCGGCTGAGAAGAATCCTTTCTAAATGGTAAGACCCATGTCCATATTTGCGCAGCTCCATGGATTCAGATTGGTTCTTATGATGTATTTCTTAGCGTTGGGACTTTCCCACTGTGTTAGTTGTGGTGTTATGGAAGTGATATTATCACTTTGGTATCGTAATGTAGATTTACTGTAATGGTATTTATAATTATCACGGAGTCTTTAAATGACTTTTCCACTGTGTGTATTTTTGTTGGTTTTGAAACAGGGTTAAAATAATGGAAGTACCCATGAGGATTTCAATATTGCAACTCGGCTTGTTTAAACTACCGTGTAATTCCATAATGCAATTAAATGGTTTAGATGTGGAGTCTTGCGACTGTGCCACTTTCATATGAAAGATATGGTATTTTTACTTCTATAATGTTTCTGTCGGTTGAATTATGTATATCCTTCAGTTTCGTTGACCTGTGAGGGATTCATAACTTAGTTGGTTTTTATAGCACTAAGGCCATGGGCCTTACTCTGTCAGTTTGGATTTTGAAAGCCACTCTAAAATAAAGTGTGTTACTTTGATGGTAAACTAACTGGCAGCGTTGGCGTTCGATCCCCATACCACTCGTAGTATGATAGAAATACTTTACTTTGATGTAAAAGAACTTAATTTCGATTTCTGCTATTAATGAAAATCTTGAAAGATGTTGTTTCTATAGTATGAACCTATGAGGGATTTACATCTTGCTTAGATTTTGTTTTTAATATTTGAACTGTAATATGGAGTTCAGATTGTAATATATTACTTGGTAGTATTCGTTGTGTTATCAACCATTGTCGAATTACTCACTATTGTGGATAAAGTAATGGTTAAGTTAAGGGATACACCCATGAGGTCTTCTATGTATATTATTTAATAAAAACTAATTTGTGTGTTCAACATGATCACCCTTCGTTTATTATGTTCTCCAATTGGTTTATCAGTCGTAATGCAAGAACTCATGCTAAAGCCGTAAGGTAGTAGAAGAAGAGATTTATAAAAGGCATCTAGGGTTATTCTACTTGTTTATAATTTATTATGTAGTTAACTTATATAACGATGGGATTCGACTGAGGAATCTTTGCCCTCCCAAATAGGTTTGGGAAACAAGGGTCGTAAGGCCTATATTGTTATGTTTTACTTACTACTTGTTTATATGGGGATGTAAATTCCTTTCTGTGTAAACATAGCTTAGTTTAAATAGTACTTGTGTCCATTTCTTATATGACTTAACCTAGTTACAGTTTGTAAATTGTATTGTTATTCTATTGGATTAACAGTCATATTGTTCTTGGTTTTATTCTTAAAATGCGGTTATGGTTATGGTGCTACGAAAACCTCTATTTGCACTAGAAATCTATACTTAATAGAAAGTCTCTACTATGTTTATTTCCTTTATAAGTTATAAATGTTTTAGTGGATCTTGCGAGACCTTTTATTTGTGATTACTTAACTATGTATTTATATATTTAAGTAGGTCATGAGACTGTAGGTAAACTTTCCTTACTGTTATAAGGAACCATACTTTGTTTAGAAAGGTAATACTATTTTTAGGATTTAATAATACTAAGCCCTAAGGCTGTAACTTTCTTTTGCAAGAGAAACACTGCAGAAACAACACCAATTTAATCGGAAGCCTATAACGAGTGCTATGATTTGTCGATAATCACGACTTGGTGTCAATTAATAATTTAGCTTTTAATAAACTGGGCTTAAGATACCCTTAAGTAATCTAGTTTAGTTTTATTATGGTTCAATGAGAAATCTAGATAATCTAGATTAATGTTAGAGTTTGATTAATGAAATACGATTTGATCCTAGAGAGATTATTGTAAACAGAGTATTAAGGAGGAACTTGGATTTGTACATTTATGTTTTAATCAGTTGAAAGCTAATGTATTTGAAATAAGTAAATACCTTAATATATAAAAGAAAATGCTCTTTACTTATTTTCTATTCCTATACTTATACTGTGACTGTAAGCTCAGTTTTACTAACTGTAATTATTTATCTTTTGAATTAAGAGTTGTAGCATGTATAAAATTAGATAAATACCAGTATTCTAAATTATTAGATTGTAAACAATATATATATCACATCTATTTGATGTAATAATGAACATAGAATAATGATTCAATCGTTCTAGTTCTTATTACTCAAACATAATTTTATATCTTCATGTACTAGAGTACATCACTTTGGTGAGAGGAAAAATACAGGAGATAATCTATATTCATTTCTCTATCTATAAGTTTCTATACAAATACTAAATCCTACAATCATTGAATAATTATCCATTAACTAGAACCTCATTTTAAACGAATTACAGCTTGCTTAAGCAAAAGTAAAACAATGTCATAATACAGTTTAGAGTTGGAACCTGGATGTGTTGCAGAAAAGGGACTAACATCCAAGGGAGACTGTTCCACCCAACATTTCCCTGAAGCAGCAAAATCACTTGCTTAGGACCCCCAAGCTTGTTCATTGAACTACTAGGACAAATATCTCTACCACACAACAGATTTCTGAAACTTAGCACTCAGTAGCATACTTAACTCAGCAAAACACTTTCGCTATCCCCTCATCAAAATCTTTTTGTTCCTGACTTTTCAGTTTATCGTAGTCACAAAGTTCATTCTCTAAAAAATCAGAATGAGTGGTGACCCTTCTGCTCAATTTGATGGTTTATATAAGATTACCTAGGTCTTTGGGCCAGTTTTGGAATTTAATGAGCCACTAGCTCAGTTTCCCCCTCTCAGGGAACATGACAAGGATTATGCTCTTGCAAGAGCTAGAAAGTGAATGCTAGTACTGCCACTTGTCAACCAACCTTTTACATCTGCTCCTTCCTCCACTTGTCAACCAACCTTTTACATCTGCTCCTTGACCCACTTGGTCATAAACTTTACAATAAAAATTAACATAATGATTTTTCTGAAATAAATAATAAATATTTATTTTTTAATTTTGGGTATGTTACATCTTAAATATAATCTATGAAGTATTGAGGGCAATATAATTTCTAAGGTGTAAATTGGATTCCTCTTGGTGCTTAATAAATCCAAATTTAAGATGGATCTATAATAGTAAATTATAAGGTTACTAAAATTATAATATTAGTTATCAAAATAAGAGTGTTTTTTCCACTATCAATATTGATAAATGTTAGAATAGCATCTATAGATATTATTCTCTTCACATTTGTGGAATATAAGTAGACCTCCAAATTTCTTAATGTAATGAAGGTTTTTATTCTTACACTCAATTCTAAATTGTATTGAGTTTACGAGACAACTTCAAATAATATAATGGATTATTTATGAGGAGATGAGGTTACTCTCAAGATAGAATGACAAAGAAATTTAAAATATTAAAAGGTTGATACATAACAATAGCAATCTTAAATTAAAATATCAAAACTATAATTATTTATTGTTGTCAAATTAAAGAAGATTAAATTTCAAAAGATTGTAAAACATATTACCACAATCCATCCTTAACGTGGATTTATAGAGGTATCCAGCTTCTTTACATGTTATTTTTTTAATAACAATTTGTTTCAATTTATATTTTTATTTTATGATTGAATATAATTTTTTTAATTATTTTTTATTTGGTTTTCTTTTTTATTTTATGAGTTGACATAATAAATAAATAAATAAATTTATTTTTTTGGCCAAGAGACCCTCTACAACCCAGTATGGGGGAGATTTTGTAACTTTATGCAATGTTATGTAACGTTACTTTTTACTTCATGTAACATTTCTCTTGTAACAACTATAGTTACTTTTTACTTGCTTATTATGATGTAGATGTTGTAATGTTACTTTTTACTTGCCTCTCCAAAGTAGATAACTTCAGTTCCAAAATAGATAATTTCAACAAAATAAGAATGCCGTGATTAAGAATAAATAATGCTAATTAATTTAACCAATTATTTTATTTGATTGATGATTCGTTGTTCTTTCTAGAAAACATTCCTTAGTTTTTCCTTCTTAAAGTTGGATAGTGATAGACCAAAATTGATAGAGTGAAAGTTAATCATGATCACAAGAAAAATTAAAAGTAATTGCTAGAACCCATAAATTCTATATGATTTTCTGCACCATAGTGAACAACAAAAATTAATGAAAGGTGAATAATGATTTCCTCGATGGCATTTGCAACCTCTGCATGTATGTTAACAGGATGCCCAAATCGTTCGTTTCAGCCTTGTATCCTGCTCTTCATAACTGGATTCTTCGACGTTATTTTTAATGTTTAGTTTTCTGTTAATAACAAGCCATCTCCACAAAACTAAATGACTAACTATGCCTATCACGATTTACTAGCCACTTTTACTTGTGGCTATGCTACTTGCACAAAGATTAGTGAGGCGCTCTACACGTGCTATGCTAGTTGCACACAGATTAGTGAGGTGCTCTAAAGTAGAACAAAATTGATATGGATAGAGAATAGCGATGTGCTTACAACCGAGTATGAAAGAAATGTGTAACACCGGCCTAGATACAAATCCTAGGCTCTATCAAGCACCAAGAGGGATCAAATCTCTGGAGGTGAAAACCTCTTCTTAGGTATGGCACTCAAGGAGTTATACCAAAAGACACATTCCTGAAATCAATGCATCGAAGGAATAACAACTACACTGAAATTTATCCAATGATTAAACACTATACACTAAAATTTATGCAGTGATTAAACACTATACACTGAAACTTATGAAATTATAAAAAAAACCATACACTGAAATCTATGCAAGTTTAAAATTCAATATATTTTCATAAGAAGTAGGTGATTTGGGGAGGATGGCTGGTGCATCTTGAGTTCTCATTCAAAAGCTTTCTATTTCAATTCTTATTCCTTCCATTATTTTTAATTAATCATTAAGAATAATTCATTATATCTTAGTTTTTACTTTCTTGTTAAAAATATCAAAAAATAAAATATTGAAAATAATAATAATAATTTATCGTAATTAAGTGTATAACATATCCTTTCATTCCATTTCCTGACCTTGAAGATCATGGGGGTGTGCGAGGAGGTCACCTAACCATTACGAGTGATGTCCACATCAAAATGTTGATGAGAGTGCATTGTGGGCTTGAGGTCTATGTAGGCGGTCCATGTGAGTGGATGATAATTATGTCCAACAACCACTCTTTTGGGTTGCTGAAATCTCTAGCTCTCATGGTGGTTAAGAGGAGGAGGGAAATATGAACTTACATGAACGACATGGTTGTCATAGCTCTCTTTAATCTCCTTTCTTATGTGATGTTTTTGGAAAGCCATGTTAAAAGAGTTTGTCTCATCTATTATGTGCTTTTTTCAAACTTTTAAACAATGCTGTAGTAGGTACAATATAAGTATGA